>JANIJG010002324.1:0-17604 GCA_024611175.1 Megaceryle torquata
TACTAAATAATAATAGTTATTAATAAATAATATTTAGTAAAATATTTTTTCATTGTGAAGTTCCCCTACTATCAGCCTCCATTTTAGTGAAAGTTCTGGGTTTATTTTTTGTACTGTGGGCCCTGTAAGTGCAATAAAATTGAACTTTGACTCTGTCAGAATTATAATTTTTCTAAATTTCTGAAATGGAAACATTCCATATTCACAGCACTAAATAGTAGAATAGGCAAAATAGGAAAGCTGAGACACTAAGAACAGTATAGATAGTGATTTACATGTAAATCTAAAAATATATTGACTATTTGAGTTTCCTCTCATTTAGATGATTACTTACAAGGAAATACCTGAGTGTTCTTTAGCTGCTATTATCAGTAAGTGTTAAGAAGGCAACCATAAGTGCTATCAAGAGTCCTTAGTAATTTTTGTCTACTTTTTCCACTTCTAAGTCAATTAAGTGACTTTACTAAGATTTTTATTAATCAGTCTGAATGTGTTGTACTTCATTCTCAACAAAGGAATTCAGGATTTAAATGTAAACTTAAGATAAAAACATCATTAAAGTATACATTTTTATTTCCTGAACATCCTTCAGGATTCTGAAGCTAACAGTTATATAAAGATTTATAGTATGTGTGAATATTATGGTTTCTAAAAATGTGTGAAGGCATAGGTTAGGATGTAGACTTTGGTTTATTGGGTTTTTTGTTTGTTTGGTTGGTTTGGTTTGATTTTTTGGTTTTTTTTTGTTTGTTTGTTTTGTTGGCTTTTTTTTTGTTATTTTGTTGTTGCTGTTGTTCGGTTTTGTTTGTTTTTTCTTTGGTTGGTTGTTTTTGATTGTTTTGTTTTTCTTTTTTGTTTGTTTTTTTGAAGAATGACCATTTTAGCAGGAAACTAAAACATCTTTATACAAACCTTTATAAGAGATGTTCATGTAGAATAGTGATGTGGCATTGGCATTCTGGGGTGTTCTCTGCCATGGGAGACTCCATTGCACAAAGCCCTGAGCAAGGGTCAGACTTGTCTCTGCTTTGAGTAGGAGATTGGAATGGGCATCTCTTGAGATCACTACCAACAAAAATGTTGCATAGGGTAAATTTTACATAATTTATATTTTATATAAATCCAAAAGGCAGTTCCTTGAATTCTAAATATATCTGTACATCTTTATTCTTTTCTTTCTGACCTGTTCTTAATGACCTATTATCTATTAGCTCATGTAATTGAGGAAGGTAAAATATAAAGCAAGATTTTTATCATCATGCTGGGTGAGCATTTCAGCTGCTCTCTGTTACAAGTGATTTACAGGATACTTGTGGGATACTTATCCATTCAAAATAAGAATACTCTGAGTGTTTACTAGATCACTTACTTAGGGAAACTAAATAGGAAAGTTTCTCCTTTGTGATTCTTGAAGTAATGATTGATGATTCTCTTAAGCTTCCTGTGTTCCCAGATAAGAACAGAAAGGCAGCCTCAGCATTCTGTGGGTGAAACAACTACATCATTCAACTACAGTCATGACTAGCCAGAGGCTAACGTGTAAGAGATAGTATAGTATACAGGATGTATTTGGGGCTTTGTAAATAAAACCCAAAGAATATAGCTTAAAGTCCAGCTGGAGGCAAATATGTCTTTTTTGTTTCTTTGCTTGCTTCTTTGTTTAATCTGTCCTTTTCAGTCTAAAAAGCAGGACCTGACACACCACCTTAGGAAAGGGAAAAAAAGAATTAACTAAAGTAATAGTACACATCGCATTCTAGACAATTACAATCAGAGACTGAAAAATTCTGATGAAAGACTAGCTGATAGAAATAAGAAACAGTTTGTGGATAGAAACACTAAGGTCTACGAGGCATGGAGGTTTAGGGCTTTAAGGCTTTCAGAGTTGATGACAACTGTGAATTAAAATTCAAAGAGACACTAGACTATTAAATTGTGAATCTATGGGCTGTGGTTCTGATGGGAAGTCAAGAGGAAGGCAAAGATTGCAAATGAACATCTGCACATATTTTAATGACATTTCTACTACAATTGCATTCCTAATTATTCAAATCTTAATGGGCCAAGATAGGCAGTATTTCTCTTTCCTTAGAATTGTATTCTTTACAGACAAGAAATACCAAATATCTTCCATGTTTCAGTATACAGTTAATTTTAAAGTTCTCATATATAATGAACAAGCATATATACATGTTTTAGGAAACCCCCAAATATCACTATTGCAAAAAGAGAATGGGTAGACAGTATTCATTACTTATTTGATTTAAGTTCATTGTTTAGATAGCTATTTTGATAGTTTAGATGTTATATTTTATTCAACATAGCTACTGAAATATAAATGGGTGAATGTATTTAATCCTTCATATTTGAGTTGGGGGAGACAGAAAATATAACTACAATAGTATTAAATGACCAGACAGCAGTAACTACAATATTAAAACCGTAGAATCTCTTCTGAGAGATTGTTCTTCATAAAAAATAATCTACTGTAAGATTCATAGGTATGCAAGTTAAAGAATCTGATCACATTCACAGGTAGTAGCTATATACATGATTCTACCTGTGAGTGGTACAATCACATTTTGTCCTACACTGTGGGGGTCGAGACAAAGGAATGAGGAAGTGGCCTGACCTGGATGGTGACAGGATGAAATGTCACATAAACGGCAGCTGGAAGTCCAGCTGCTGTGAGGCTGATGGAAAAACTTTTTATGAAAGTACTACCCGCCGGGGCTGGCTGTATAAAAGCCTGCGTATGCTATAAATAACATCCAGAAGTACCAGCCCTAGGGCAGGGGGTATAAAAGCCCATGTGCTATAAATAGAATCCCCAAGGGTATAAAAGTTGGTGTGCTGTCAATAAAGCTGATTCTGGTTGCACATTCAACTGGGGTCCATGCCTTCATATGCTGCACTACACCAGTTTCTTCCAATTACAAAAAATTATCTTCCTTTTTTTGCTTCTCAGCCATAGTAAAAAGAATGAAAAATGCTGGGAACATCATTTCCCTTGACATTTGCTATTTTGAGCAAAATAGGCAGGTGTATTCTGCCTAAAGCTATTTGTATTTAAGATAAAATGGTATGTCGTATGCAAGGTGCGGTTAATAAACTGAACAGAGCCCTAAGTGGGCACATACACCAGCTCCAGAAGACATCATGCTCACAGGCGCTCATCCTGCTGGGGGACTTTAACCACCCTGACATTTGCTGGAAAAGCTTCATGTCAAGCTGTAGGCAGTCCAGGAGATTCTTGGAGTACCTGGATGATAACTTTTTAAAGCAAGTAATAGAATTCCCTAACCAAGAAGATGCAGTTTTAGACCTAATGGTGACCAATACAAGTGAACTAGTTGGGGACATCATGATTGGAGGCAGCCTGGGCTGAAGTGACCACGCACTGGTTCAGGACAGATAAAAAGCAAAGTCAGAACCCTAAACTTTAGGAAAGCAAACATCTATCTCTTCAATGAGTTGAAGTTTTCCCTGGAGGTGTGCAAAGGAACCACCATAGTCATACCCAGCCTTGAGGTGGCTGACCTTCTGCCTCATCTTGGAAGGCAGATAAGGAACATTTGATACTTCTCTGGTTGGCCTGGATGTTCCCCAGTAGGGGGTGATGACACAAGCATTGACATCTTGCAAATCCTGCCCCCTGAATCTTTCAGTTTAAAGCCCATCCCACCAAATTTGCTACCCTGCTGACAAAGATTGCTTTGCTTGTTCTTGATAGATGGATTCTATCATGGAATCAAATTATGGTCATCAAAGAATGTTGCATTGTCATAAAATCCAAAACCTTTGCAATGGCACCAGCCATGTAGTCAGAAGTTAATATGCATTATTCGTCTGTTTCTGGCTGTCCCCTTTTCTCTAACTGGTAAAATGGAGGAAAAGGTAACTTGGGCACCAGTGGTTTGCATTTGCACCCCCAGGACTTTATAGTCATCCTTGATTCTGCCCAGGTTCTGGTTTACAGCATCATTCATGCCCACATGGAAGAGTAGCAGTGGATAGCAGTTGGTGCTCTTGACAAACTGTGGCACCCTCTTGGCAATGTCTCAGATCTTAGTTCCCAGGAGGCAGCAAACCTCTTGTGGTTCCCTGTCAAGTCAGCAGATGGACACATCAGTGCCCATAGTCACCCACTATGAGAACCTGCCATTTCTTTTTACAGTATCCAATCATGTTACTGGTGGAATTTTTCTATGCAGAGCTTGCTCATGGGAGTCTAATGATGTTAAGGCTTTGTATCTGTTTTTGGTGGTGGTGCAAGAGAGTGGAGACTGAAATGGAGTCCTGCTTTTGTGAACCACCAGCATCCAAGGTGCCTGATTCTCAGGATTGTCTGATACAGGAATATGGTTATAAAACCACCTGTTTCAGCTCCTTTAATGCTGCATAGACTTGTTACTGTTTCTTGCAACTCAGACATCTGGAATAACAGAACCTCAGTCTGCACACACCTTTTGCAGGTGCTTACCTTTTTACCAGGAGAAAGGTCTGGGCACTCACTGCAACCTACCACTTGTACCAGTCTCCTTTAACAGATCTATATGAGTGGAAACATCAGAATTCTTCTCCATAGGAACACTGGTTTTAGCTTTTAGGCAAGTGACCACTATTCTGGCAGAAATGTAGAGAACTTCCCTGGATTGTTGACAGGGTACAAGGCCCTCCCTGCATTGTCTCCCCTGCAAACTGCCATGCCATGGCCTGGCTGACAGACATTGGTGCTCCCCTAGGGCCATTTAAATCTCTCACAGTTGCTCCTGGCAATGCCAACGCAAACATTTTTCACACATTTTCCCCTGTTCATTTGCATGCACTGAAATGGTCAAAATAGTCTGGGTTTAGAGCTATTTATTGCATTCCTTGATAGAGGAAGTGTTCATTATAAACTCAATAATCAGTCATGAGATAGCAAGCTGTTTATTTGACTTTTAAGCTGTTATAATGATCTTTCAGCATTAACCTCCATAAGCATTAAAATCAATATTTAAATATGCACAACCAATGTGCAGTGTGTCAGATCTATTGCATTTTCAAACTGACAGATAACTTCCAAGTCACTTATCAAGATCATCCCTTTTTGAGTATAGAATTATAGAATTGTCAGGGTTGGAAGGGACCTTAACGATCATCTAATTTCAACCCCCCCTGCTAATGGCAGGGACACCTCCCACTAGATCATTAACAATGTTAACAATTTGAATAGGAATCTTGTCACTAGAGTAATGAAAGGAGAGCATCTTAGTTCTAGGGAAAGGCATTTGTCTTACAGTTGGCCTGTTATTGAATTTACTGAAGATTTCAGGTCTTGAAAGCGGCTAATTGTGCGCTTGACTGCTGGAATTATGCAATGTATATTTCATACAATTCCAAACTCTGACATGTTGATTTATTTGTGTAGATTTTACAAAAACATTTTATCAGCAGAATCAGAAGATAGTTTTATATATTTTTCACTAAAGGAAATAACCCAAACAAAACAAACTAAAAACCCCACCCCACCAAAACTCCATTTTGGTAAAGAATTTATGGAATTCTGTGATGAGTTTACTTTTTGTGTATGAGACACAGTGTCATTCCATCCTCTCTGTAAAAGACTTAATTTTTTACCCAAAGTTCAATAGATTACTTAAAGTATTTGACTAAATATTTTAGATGCATGCCATATTGTTCTCAGACTTCTATTTGGCTTTGTAAGTCTTCAATAACCTGTTTTGGGAAACAAATTTATTTTCTACTGATAAACCCAAGATGAACAAAATTAAACTCTGTAATTTCTACCTGCATGTCCATAATATCAAGCTTTTCACCTAAACAGCGAAGTGAAGAAATGTACTGGGTTTGGTTGGGGTAGAGTTCACTTTGTTCATAGCAGCCTGTAGGTGGGGCCTTCATAATAGCTTGTAGGCGCAGCCAAGGTGCAAAGTTTCTTGGAGAACCAAGAATAATCTTGCTTGATGACTGGCTGGGCATTGGCGAGCTCACAGTGACAAACTCTTGTGGGGGTTTTGCATCATTTGTTATTCTTGGTTCTGGTACAGTTTGATTTTGGGAGGGTAGGAGTTTTTTGGTGTATTTTTGTATTAAGCTGAATGAGGGATAACCTGTGTGGTGCTTAGCTGCCTCCCACAGTTAAACCACAATAAGAAAACATGAATTTTAGTAAAGAACAGCAATAAAAATACCTGAAGTGTCATGTTGTCCAAATTTACTGAACTGATATATCATAATGTATATGGGAAAGCTTTCTCATACCCATCATCTACATGAGATTTATCCCTCAGGAAATATGTATAGTTGCTTGCTCTATGACATTGGCGTACAGACTTTGATCACTTCAGGGCTGTCCCTGACCAAAGTGCCATGGGACAAAGCCCTAGAGGGTAGGGGAGCCCAGGACAGCTGGTCACTATTCAAGGATCACCTTCTCCGTGTCCAGCAGCAAACTATACCAACAAAAAGAAAGGCAAGAATGAATGCTAGGAGACCTACCTGGAGGAACAAGGAGTTCCTGGACATGTTGTCATGCAAAAAGAAAATCTACAAGGAGTGGAAAGAAGGAGAGCTAGAATGGGGGAAATACAAGGAAGCTGCCCAAGCAGCAAGAGACCTGGTTAGAAAAGCTAACCTGGTGGCATTCTATGAGAAGGTAACAACATCAATAGACAGGAGAAGAGCAACCAATGTCATTTACCTGGACCTGAGCAAAGCCTTTGACACTGTCCTGCATGACATCCTGGTTTCCAAGCTGGTGAAATATGGGTTTGATGGAAGGACAATTCAGTGGATAAAGAACTGGCTTGATGGCCGTTCCCAAAGAGTGGTTGTCAATGGGTCTGTATCCAAGTGGAGGCCAGTGACAAGTGGAGTCCCTCAAGGATCAGTACTGGGACCAGTCTTAACATCTTCATTAGTGACATGGAGAGTGGCATTGAGTGCACCCAGAACTGGGTAGACAATTTTGTTTGACTTTTTATGCAGGTGCAAATATTATATTTAAGAGTCTTCTTATGAGCAGAGGATTATCATGTCTGTTTTTTCCTATTTTACAGCATAGGATTGAGACAGAAAAGGTTCAAGAAAAAGGACAAAAATTCATCGAACTATTGAAGATCATACAACTAAATTGTCTTTTCAATTTCCAGGATAAAGAGTAACATTGATTTAAATATAGCCTTATAAAATTTGGACTGAGTACATCTACTTCTTTTGTCTTGTTTAACACATCAGTAATTATTTGAAACTTTTCTTATTAATCCATTCATCTTCAGCTTTAATAAAAATGGGTCATAAATGAACCTCTGGTAAACAAGTTATCAGCATTATAAGCATTATTTAATTTAATTTTATTTTATTTTTAACAACATTTGGACATTGTCCTCAGGCTTGTTGAAAAGCTAGGTTTGCATTAAGATTCCACTGCTGACACCATGTATTGTTTTCCAATTTCAGCAATTGCCTGAAATTCTCTGAATACAGTAATATGCATTATTCCTTTGCAAGAAAGCCATTCAGATAAAATGAGATTTTTTCAAGTCAGTAAAAAAAAATCCTTTTCCCAGCTCTATGATGTATATATATACACACATACACTGACATGCAGTAGCTGATGTTGATAAAATAGGGAAAGTCTTACCAGATATTGACAGTGAACAGCACTATTTAAATCTATTTTATTTTATATTTTATTCATTCTGCGAATGATTCCTGAACAAGGAACTAGGAAATTAATAACAAAGATAAATAGGAAATAATGGTGTTTACAACACAATTATGTGAAACAGAGTAGGGTTGTTTTTTTATAAATTATTACCAGCCCAGTCAGCAAACCTTCAGAAACAAACACTTTTTAGAGTATTTATTACACTAAAATTCATGTTCTGTGCAAAAAGTGAATACACTGTGTATGGAGGCCTCACAAAACTTAGTGTTAACTTAAAGTCTTGAGGTTCTATAAAAAATACAGCAAACAGTCATTGTGGGTCCAGTTACAATATTAATACTTAGGGCCAAATTACTATAGAAAAAAAACATCATTGGTAATACTTTTCTACAAACTATTCTTTCTTCAGGGCAGTGAGAAAGGCAAGTAGCAAATCAAAGATTTCAGGATAACAGGGTCTGATTTTTTTTTTTTTTGCTAGTTCAGGGATGTAGTAAGTAAGATTTCTTAGGAAAATCTCTACCTTAAAGCGTGAAGGATCCCAGGACAGCAGGTTATTTTTTAAAGACAGATTTCTCAGAGCATCAGAACAATCCATACTCATTTCCAGGAAAAGGCCAGCTTCATAGCAATTGCTTGATTGATCTTGAACAGAAAATAGAAGAGGTATACAGGAGGTGTAAATAGGGACAGGCTACCAAGGACAGTATAAGCACATCACCTGTGTCTATAGAAAAAGAACTGAAAAGACCAGAGCTTGCCTGGAGTTCAGATTGGTTGACGATGTGAAGGATAACAAGAGGGGATTCTACAGTGAAATTTTACCAGTGAAAAAAAAAAAGCCAAGCAAAACTGGGTGTCATTTTTTTTATTTTATAAAGGCAACTGAAAAGGATGAGGCACTGAATGCTTTTTTGCCTCAGTCTTTATTGACTGTATTGTCTACCAGATAACCTAATTTGAGGCAGAAAGGTGCTAAGCAGAGGAAAATAACTGACTTGATAGAATGGTTCGGGTTGAAAGAGATCTTTAAAGTTCACCTAATTCCACCCTCCCTGCCATGGTCAGGGACAGCTTTCACTAGATCAGGCTGTTCAAAGCCCCATCCAATCTGGCTTTGAATATATCCAATGATGGGGCATCCACAACTTCCCTGGACAACCTGTTCCTGTGTCTCACCACAATATAAAAAAAAATATTTCCTATGTCCAATCTAAATCTACCTTCTTTTAGTTTAAAACCATTATCCCCTGGTAAAAAGTCTCTTTCCATCTTTCTTATAAGCCCCCTTTTAAGGTTAAGTACTGAGATAATGAGATAAGATCTCCCCTTCTCCAGACAATATCAATTCTCTCAGCCTTTCTTCAACAGGGAGGTGTTCCAGCCCTCTGATAATTTTTGTGGACTTCCTCTGGACCTGGTCTAATGGGTCCATGTCTTCCTTGTACTGGGGACTCCAGAACTGAATGTGCATTTCTAGTGGGGTCTCACAAGAGCAGAGTAGAGAGGGAGAAACACTGCCCTTGACCTGCTGGCCATGCATATTTTGATACACCCCAGGATATGGTGGGCTTTCTGAGCTCTGAAATCTGGGCTGTAAAATCTGTCTGAGGTCTAAAATTAAACCCGTGTTGTCTTTCTGGGATGTTCTTTGCCAACTTGCATGAAATTTTTTATCTACCAGTATCCCCAAATCCTTTTCTGCAGATCGGGTCTCAATTAATCTATCACCCAGTCTGTACTGATATTGGTTTTGCCCTGATGTGTCTGCAGGACTTTGCATTTGGTCCTGTTGAACTTTACAATGTTCACATACTTGGGTATTACACAGATAAATAAGAAATATAGAAATCTACAGGAATGGTTGAGTTGTATCCAATTATGTTAAGGTGGTGAATTCATTCAATTGAGTGACTTCTATTAATCTGAGGGGAGAGAAAAATCTCTGATGACTGGTAATCTATCAGTATGATGCCCATCTTCAAAACAGGACAAAAGGGAGGATCTACAGGTCAGTCATCCTCACCTCAAAGTGGTAAGATTGTAGAGCAAATCTTCCTGGAAAACATTTGAAATTTTTTCCAGACCTTCCAGACACATGAAAGACAAGAAGGTAGTTGAGAAAAGC
Source organism: Megaceryle torquata (assembly GCA_024611175.1). Classification (NCBI taxonomy): domain Eukaryota; kingdom Metazoa; phylum Chordata; class Aves; order Coraciiformes; family Cerylidae; genus Megaceryle; species Megaceryle torquata. Next base: position 9,804 of record JANIJG010002324.1, read on the forward strand.
CGAGAAAGATTCACAAAGGGAAAATCATGCCTGATCAGCCTGTTTGACTTCTATAATTGCTCTGGCTTTGTGGATAAAGGGTGAGCAATGTGTGTATATATACATGCCCAATGTGTGCATATATCTATATACACACAATGTATATCTGTGTATATACATATATATACAATGTGTATATATATACACACAGTATGCATGTACTTTGATTTTAACAGAGTTTTCCATAATATCTCCAGTTGTCCTGCTTTGAGCTAAAACAGAAGTAGTTCTTTTCAATGGTTTTTCTTTTCAGCTCAGTCTCTTCTAATTTTCTGCACTTTCTGAAGTTAATGGAATGATTCTGTAGACATTATCTTCTTCTAGAAGTGGTAATGCTTGATGTTTGGAATTAGTACTAAGGATTGGTGTGCAGAAAAGCTCTTGTTTATATTTGCTTCTATGGAGACCAAGGTTACTGCTAAATCTTCTGTACTGTGTTGGCAAATCAAGAGGTTGCACCTGCAGAGAGAAGTGGCCAGACTCAGAGTCCAAACTGAGATTACCCCAATGCTTGCCCACAGCATCAGTGGTGATGGTGATGTAATTGCCATCAGGAGGGTTGGGTTCTATATTGGTTCTGCATATATTTGCATATACATAATTTTATTATTATTTTAATTGAAATTATTTAGTCCTCTTTTCCATTCCATAAATCTCTCTCCCTTATTCACTTTCTCTTCCCTGTCCAGGAAGAGAGAGGTTTTAATAACACCTGTCATTTGGCTAATTGCCATTCCAGACCTAGCCGTTGACACTAGTAGTATCCTTGTAAAAAAGTTAGGGAAATAGAGACTGAGTGTAGTACACAGTGTATAAATAAATGGCTGGACCATTTGGCTCAAAAAGTATTTGTCAACAGTAATGGTTCAAAGCATAACCAGACGCCAGTTACAAGGAGTATTTCTTGAAGGTTAGTATTGTAGTCTCTGTTAACAACATCAATGATGAGGTGAAAGACAGTGCTACCAAGCTCATCTATGACATGAAACTGGATCATACTATGGAGTGTAGGACCTACATTCAGAGATATTTTTATGCATTAAAGGAATGGGACAACAGGAATTAATTAATTAATTTAAACAAAGACAAATAAAAAGCCCTGCACGACTGATTAACCCCATTCAACAGAGCAGCCTGGGGACAAATAAAGTAGTTATTAACCCTGCAGAAAATAAAATAGAGTGTGGGGGCGAGGAGGCTGGTATACAACAAATTGAATGTGTCAGAAGTACTTCACGAAGGCTAATAACACTCTGAGCTGTATTATCAAAACTATAGCCACCAGATCTGGAGTAGTGATTATTACCATCCATTCAGCAGTTATGAAACAGCATTTACATCACTGTGCCTATTTTTGAGCTCCTCAGTACAGGAAAGACGGTAAATTTGAATTAGTGCAGCAGAAGGCTACCAACATGGTCAAGGGCTGGACCAGCCCATATAGTAAAAGATGAGGCTGAGATGGATTTGTTCAGCCTGTGAAACAGAAGATGAGAACTGAATCTAATTAATTTCTGTTTTCAGCTAGCTAATGAGAGGTTATAAAGAAATGGAACTAGATTATTTTTAGAGTTGCAAATCAATAGGATGAGAGACAACAAGACACAAATTATCACACAAGAAATTCTGTTCAAACTTCAGAAAAATATTTTTCACAATGAAGGTGATTAAGCATTGGAACATTTTACCTGTGGAAGCTGTGAAATTTCCATCCTGAATCTAATTTTGAATTTGTCTGTGTTTTGAGTGGGAGAGGTTAGACCACATAGGTTATTGTGACACATCCTTTATGTGAGAATTATACTCATCTACTATGGTGTGAAGATGAATTTAATAGTCTCCTTCGATGCTGAAATGAATTAGTAATTAAAGATTATAAACCAATAGAAACTTGAAATAAGATAGAAGCATGCTGAAATACATGTCCAGTTATTTCAGTGTTTAATAAATTTTATTTACATCTGAAATTGTAAAAAAAAGTGATAATACATACAAAATTGACAAAAATTCTATTGATTGCATTTTTCATAAATTTCACTCATACTTGCTTAGGAAACAAAGTGAAGAAAACAAAAACCTGTTATTTATTCTAGTTGTCCATGGTTATATCCATGCTGAAGAACACTTCACAAAAACAGTGATTTTAGTGGAATATATAAATGTATCAATTTTTGATAGCACCCTGGGGTATTTGAATACAAAGTGTAAATCTCTGTGATAATGGCCTTGGAATCTAAATATCGCTGGTATCGTAATCCTGTCTCACTTGTTCACAAATATGGCATATATAGGAAGAATAAAATATAAACATATATATGTTTAATATACATATAAACATATATATGTTTAATCTATATCCCAGCTAGCTTTCTTCAGCCTCAAAAGATTCCTGTTACTTATAAAGCTCCCCAAATTATTGTTCCATGCTTTAATTAGGCACTTTTTTTATCCATCAGCTATCCTGTGTGCTACTTCCTTGCTCTTCAGTTCTGTCATTGACAGATGGAAGCAACAAAAAATCAGTAAGTTGCTGTATATAAAAATGAACATATGCTTCTGTAAATACTTTTCCCAAAATGCCCCTACATGCTTAACACACCTATTACAACACACTCAGTTATGGTTTGAGGATGGATTTTCTATTTTACCCAACACAGACCTCTGAGGGTTTTAAGGACATGCTTCAAAACTATATTCAATGATAAGTTAACTATATCTCTAAGCGTTGATAAGTTAACTATATCTCTAATAAATGTTTACTAAAATATTATCTTTTTCCTTTTTTTTTTTAAGTAAAAGTGTACTATAATGTATACATATTTTGAGTGATGTGGTCTTTCTTCTCTCTGTTTTCCTTTTTCTTTGCTTTCTCCCTCTTCCTTCCTTTCTTAAAAAAAAAAAAAAATAAAAAATAAATTCTATTAGGCATTTTCCTACAATATGTGTTCTATAATGAACACTTCCAGTTGACTTTGTATTGCTTCTTCTGCTTCTTTGAGCACACTGGAAAATTTTGATTTGTTAACAAGCCTACTGATGAAAGTCAGCACACCTACAGCTGTCTCATTCTTCCTCATGAGACTTCCACTTGCCAGCAATACAGCTTCCAGTTTGTTCCCTGTGGATTTTCATGATGTTTCCAAAAACTTTTCCCACTACTTTTAGACTAGAGTCTGTGCTCTCCATCTGATGAAAATGCAAGTACTGACATGAAAAGTCAGCATTTGCTATCAGATACCTACAGAACAAACTGTTTCCTGTTTTAAGCATAGGGTTACACTCTATGGGTTCAGATCCCTCTGAATGGAAACTGCAAACACAAATTTTTTTAAGTCTTTTTGGTCACTTAGCATAGCATAAAATTATTCAAATTAATCTGTTCTTGGAATCTCTGAGGCATTCATCATTCTCTTATAGGATATTACTTGTAATATATGTTAGAAATATATTCATACATAGATACATGTATATAGATATAGGTATATGTGAAAAGATTGCTATACAGTAAAATGAAAAAATATAAGTAATTAAATATTCATATTATCAATTGAATGTGGCTCTTATAATATAGGTCCATCACAGGAATGAAGAGAGGGAATTACAGTGTAGCAAGAAAACAAGAGTATGTCCGTTGTATGAACAGCATGGGAATAATAATGTTGGCTAACAGTAATAATATTGGTTAGGATCGTTCTAATAAGCCAGGAAGGATTTAATTGTGGAGGAATTGTGTTGAAGGACAATACTGGCAATTGAAAATGTTGAACCAAAATATCTGTGCTGTGTGGTTCACATAGATAACACTAGTTCTTTAGAGTATTTGCCATAAATTATGTTCCTTTAACCCAAGTAGTTTCATTATACTAACTGTATAATTAAATTACAACATTAGTATTAGTAGTCAAATTTGCATATTGCAAAGTGATGTTGTTTCACTCAAAAAAATGTTAAATGTAATTTTAAAAATGAATATTTATCAGGTATTGTGAAGTAGATTTGATTATGATTTTTAATTGTGCAGCTTGTCTTTATAGTTGCAACATTATTTGTATGCAAATGGGTGTATAGAGCACTTGTAAAAAAGAAGCTACCCAGTTTCCTTTCAAAGTTAGCAAAAGACTAATGAAAACAATGTTGGACATATAGACCTTTTCACTCCCACTGGGCCAATATGAATTCACACATACACATATTGATTTTATGTGACAAGGTTTTGGTCGCAGAGTGGCTGTAGGGTTGCCTTCTGTTGGAAGAGACCAGGAACTGCCCCTGTGTGGAACAGAGCAAGTTTCAGGTGGTTTTAGGTTTTTATTTCTTGCTACCCCACTCTGTTATTAGTTGGCAATAAATCAAATAAATTTTCCCTCAACTGAGCCTGTTTTACCATGATGGTAATTGATGAGTGATCTCCCTGTCCTCATCTCAACCCCCAAGGTTTTAATCTTTTTTTTTCCTCTTGTCTTGCTGAGAAGGAGAGAGCAGCTTAGTGGGCACCTAGTGGCCAGCCAAGTTTAACCTACTGCAATGCATCTGTTCTATACAAACTTAATCACTGAGATTGAGAGTGGGTACTGATTAGCCTGGAGAAGTCTTGGGGAGACCTCATGAATAAGTAAATAGTACAAAGAAGAGAGAATCAGGTTCTTTTCGGTGGTGCCCAGTGACAGGACCAGAGGCAATGTTCACAATCTGAAATACAAGACATTCCCTCTGAGCATCTGGAAACATTTTTCTTACTGTGAGGGTGACTGAAAACTGGCACAGGTTGTGTGGGTAGGTTGTGTGGTCTGCCTACTTGCAGATATTAAAAATCCATCTGAATATGTTCCTGAGAAATTTATTCTAGGTGGCCCTGCTTGATCAGGGGTGTTAGACCAGATGACCTTGAAAGAACCATTTCAACTTCAACTATTTTGTGAATCTGTGTAAGTTAAGAAATTGCTCAGCAAAATATAAACAACAACAAAAAAAAAAAAAAAAAAAAAAAGAAAAATCTAAATTAAAGGAATATTATATGTTTGAAACTGTGAAAAATATGTAATTAGTGTAAGATGGATATTGGAAGGGAGGAAGGGGAGTTTAAAAAGAGCTTAAAAGCCATTGGAAAATAGCACTTATCATCTACTGATGGTAGCAGAGAAATCCTCAAATCCAAGCCTGCTAGGACAAATCTTTGGGCAACTCTAAAAAAACCCATGGTTAATTAGATAAGGTAGTGCTGAACTGAATATAAAATAGTTTTAAATGACAGATTGAAAATAGATAAGAGAGCCTTCAGTTGTAAAAGGCACAATGGAATAAAATGATGGGACTCAGAAAGATCAACAATTATCTGTGTAATCATATAGGGCTCAAACAAGGGAAATAAAGCAGTATTATTGAACACTTATAACACTAGAAAAGATATACTGAACCCAGTGAAGTTTTTGGACCATCAGACTTACAAAATACACAGAATAAACATGGTATTTCATGAACTTTTTCACTGTGAAATTGTGAAATTTCTTGGCATATCACTAAATGATTACTTTTAGCAGTAGAGGATAAAGGAAGGATTTTAAAACATACTGTAAGACAGTAGTTTCATCAGTGACTATTAAACAAAAGTTCATCTACATGTGAGTTTTGTTTCAATCACTTTAGAAAGAAGGGAAACTCACAGTTTTCTATGTTTAATGAAGTTTTCCATATTAAAACAATGCTGAAGCTTGCAACCTGGTTTCCTTTCCTATGAAACTACATGGGAAGATGCACACCTAAGGACTAATATTTGTTCATTCCACATGACCCAGTTAGATATAGACCAGAGGAATCTTTCTCCCTCACCAACTGAAAAGTTGGCCTTCTACACCAACAAACTCACTGTCAGATGCTCACTGTTCTGTACTAATTTTTAACAGTCATTATAGTCTAGATATGAATCAGATCACAATATTTAACCATTTAATCACAGTTTTTTTTGTTGTTGTTTGTTTGTTTGTTTGTTTTTTCCATAAAGTATGTACTTGTACAGTAGGCTTTGTACTAACTTGTCAGTGCAGTGTTTCAGGGCATTTCAAGGCTTGCCTTGTCCAGAGATATTTTTAAGCAATTTTTAGATGTGACAGCATTTGTTTTGTGGTCAACTAACTATTGCTTGACCTGCTGTAATTACATCTCTCTTATCTGTCACAGGCAAAACAGTCTTAACTTAGGCAATTTTACTTAACTGAATTAATTGCCATTTCATACAAACTTTGAATTATTGATTGAGTTATTGTGGGGAAAAAAAAAAAAGAAAACCTTAGGAAAACACCTCATCTACCCATTCTTTCTTGACTGTTCTCTTATTTTCACCATGTGTTATACAGTCTCTCCCAGTTGCCTCAGTGAGGTGGTGGGCAGTGCAGAAGGTCAGGATAAGGTCAAAATGTTTTCTTTTTGCTGTTCCTTGTTTCTTTTCCTCTGATGCACCAAGTTATTTCTTAATTTTCCTGTGTTCCAGAGTGGGTCGCCTGTGGGCTGCAGTCCCTCAGGCATGAGGACAGCATAGTCCCTCTATGTCTCTGCCCTGCAATGTGTTATCTGCAGACTGTAGTCCCTTGGAGGTGTCCCTGCCCCACAGTGGGTTTCCTGTAGTCCTGCATGAGTACCTCCTCTCACATGTTGTTCCCCATTCTCACATTGCCTCTCTAGCTATGTGCACAACAATGACCTCTTCCATGTATTCCTCTGCTCCTTTTATTTCTCCTTCCATGTGTCCTCTACATGTCTCCATTTTTACTTAAACATGACTGAGCCAGGGTGTCAGGAGCTTCTCTTCAGTTCTGGCTCACAGTCAGATGCTCATAGCAGTGTTAGGGATGGCTGAGATGGACTGGGACAGACCTTTTTCCCAACCTTGTCAGTTATGCCACATTTGGGTGGGGTGGGACAGATATGGCCTGAGAGACCCCAACAAGACACTGCTTGACAAGTAGTCACCAGTGTTACTGGGTGGTGGGCTGTTATGGCACTTCCACACTTCATCCAAGAGCAATGAAACAGGAAACATGTCATAATAAGGAAACGTAAAAGTAACATCAACTGCACCTCAAACTGGAGAAAGTGACCGCAACTTCCAGAGTCAAATAGTGAAGTATTTGGGATGCTGGTGATTTATTGGAACACATTCCCCCCCCTGCCACCACTTCCGCTTATGGAAAACTGGTGTCATCAGCCTTAATCTCCAAAGCACTGAAAATATAAACATAACACTGAAGAGGTAGACCCTAGGAAGCTCCCTATGACAATGTTATCAGTATTACCTTTTTTTTTTTTTTTCTGTATTAATTAGATAATGTACATATGTGTTAGTATTATTCAAACTGCAATGGTAATTGTATTTTCATTAGACTATTATGTTATACCAACAATAAATTTTTAGTTTCACATGTTAGAAGCCCCTTTGGTCCATTTTAGGATTTTAACTGTAGTAGTAGTATGCACCTGATTAAAACTCTTGTGATATTACTGAAGTTTGTTCTCTGTTGGATGTAGTGGGGATATAAGCATGATAAATATAGCAGAATCAAGTGAGAAAAGCTAAAATTTAAAATTTCAAAACCTTCAAACTTTTTAAAATATCAGTGTTTTGAAGGCTAGAGAATTCGTGTACACTTCAGAAGAAATGGCACTGAAGAGAATAAAAGTCATAACAAATATGGTATTAAATCAGTATTTTAGTTAAGATTCTCCCATATTTGTTCATAATCCAACTTTAGTACAGAATCTTCATACATCT
>JANIJG010002324.1:17704-29430 GCA_024611175.1 Megaceryle torquata
ACATTGACTGCCTGACTAAAATAAGCACTAACAACAGAACATACACACACTGACTCTGTTCTTTCTATACAGATAGGGGGAGTTTACAAAGAGACATTCCTTCTAAAGAATCAGTTCTTGCTTCACAGAACTCTTGGCAATATTTAATCTATTTGAGATAGATCTGTGAGACAAAATATTTTGCCAATCCATTATTAAAAAAAAAAAGGAAAATATTTGTTTACCATTTTTCCACACCTTTTTACTCTTCCCCTCCCCACATTTAGTATCTTACGGAAACTTGTCCTTCACTTAAGGTGAAGGACATCTGCCATCTACCATCTGAGCTAGCTGCAACACCTCACTTTTCCCGTACACACTTTGTTTTTATCAAATCACAGCCTAATCACATTCCAGTGGATTACTGCAATAATAATCATCAATTTTCAAAGTAATATTGTTTCACAATTGTAAAAAAAATGTTTCAAAAGTCCATTTCAATTCTAATGTTGTTTGTGATTTTTGTTTGGCTGTTTTCTTTTTTTGTTTAGTTGGTTTGGTTTGGTTTGTTTTTTCCACTTGTTTATTTTTGTTTTGTCTGGTTTGGCATTTTAATGCTTTATATCTCATTTGGAAATCTGAAATATAAAAGCTGTAATAATCACACCAAAATCTGAAACATAAAAACTGTAATAATCACACCTTCAAAAATATTTAATTACTATACTAATAGCATATTTTCCTGCTTTAGAAAAATTTCAGCACAATTTCTTTATGTACTCCTTGCTCTTTATAATAAAATAAAAAATGAATTCCCCAAAATCTTACATGTCTAAAACTAAAAATGACAAATATATTTTTGTGCCTTTTCTAGCTTGCAAGCTTGAATTTAGTATTCTCAACATTTTCATTCATATTTTGGTAAAAATATCTTGCCTTAATATTTTTACTTACCTGAAACAGGAAATGTATATTAATTAAGAGCACTGGAACAGACTCCCCGGAGAGGCTGTGGAGTCTCCTTCTCTGGAGATTTTCAAAACCTGTTTGGATGCATTTCTGAGTAATCTGCTCTAGTTTTGTCCAGCTCTGGCAGGAGGCTTGGGCTTGATGAACTTTGGAGGTCCCTTCCAACCCCTAACATTTTGTGATTCTGTGATTAGACATATCTTTTCAGCCTGAACAATCTGATCAGTCTATTTTACTAATAAACTAGACACTTCTACATTTATAAGGCTTTTAAAATAGGATTAAAATTGGCAAAAGCTAGTGGATTAAAAATTGAGCTTTGAATGACATTTTTACTGTTTTCTATTTGCATGTTTCATCAGCAACAAAAGGTAATATGACTTTAAGTTACAAAGATGTAAATGAGGACTGGTTTAGACTGTGTTATAGGAATAAAAAAAAAGTTATTCTCTTGTATAGTAATTTAACCGTCTCCACATTTTTTAGATCTAGTCTTACATTTTAAGCTTCTTAGAACAGTTTAGTAAAACAAAATGGATAATGAATGATTTGGGCTGGTTGTGCAAAAAGAAGTTGTTCATCCTGTTGTTCATATCATTATATATATAATATAGGTTGTATATATAGTATATATAATATATATATACAATATAGGTTGTTCATACTGTTACAGCAATGCCATGCATAAGTGAATGAGTCTTGTTTTTTATTTATTAATTCATTTTTATGATCTGTTTGTGTAGCTCTATTTTTTTTTAATTACTATTTTCATTAAAGTGGATTTAATTTTTCTTTTATAATCCATAAGTCTCTTTCCCTTATTCCCTTTCTCTTCTTCTTTGGCAAGGGAGAAAGGTTAACAGAGACTGTCTGTTATAGGTCTAATGGACTGTCCTGACCCTAAACCATAGCACACACCCATCTGATGCATCAAACACCAGTTTCAGTTCATTGGTTGAGAGTGTACCCCTCCTATCATTGAGGTCATTAAAATGTTAAATATCATTGGCACCAGTATTGGCACTGGGTATACAGACAGTTTAATATGTTTAATGAATATTTTTTTAAAAACAATTTTTATTTTAAATTCCTGGGTGGGTAATTTTAACAAAACTTCTAAATTAAAGAGAGAGGTAATTAGACAACAGTTTTGTAAGTATTCTTCATGTAGTCTTATTAGATAGTCTATTCAAATATATATGTGTGTGTGTACATAAGTATATGCATATATATGCTATACCAGTAATTTCCAGACTCACAAATTAGAAACCCTCAACATTTCCCTCTCTTCTAAATTCCTATCTAGAATATGTGCACTTGTATCCATTACAGTTAGTCCCTGAGTGTCCTAGAGAATTCAGAAGAAAATATTTTGACAACGAAAGATATTTTTGTCCTGAAATTCAACACAGGTTGCAACACGTGGTTCCTAAACCTTGGGAGCTTATGACACAAGAATTAAAAGTCAATGGATATGTACTTACAGGCAATACTAAAATCTTAAGGAAGCTAGTGAATATAGTTACAGATTGTAATTTTGCCAGTTGAAGAATAAGCAGAAAAATGATAGGCAATGGAATTAAAGGAAGTCAGGAACTATATGGAATGGGTTTAATTTTTTTATTTTTGAGGAAAATATGGCTAAGAAAATTCCCTTTTTTTTTTTTTTTAATTTAGAGTAAGGGTATGATTCATATACATATATTGTATATAGATTTAAATTATTAAAAGCATTTTAGCATACTCTCTGTTGTCACATTCTAAAAGTTTAGTGCTTTTATTGCTTCAGTGCCATGCTTCAAATGTAATAACATTCTCTATTGCATATTTCAGTTCTTCATATTGTTTGGTGGTTTCTTTTATTTTTTGGGGGGGATGAGGGGTATTCAGAACAGTCAGAATGAAGACCATAACAATGTATCTTTGTACAAATCTACTTAAATACAAAGCACATACAAAAAAATCCTTTTCCATATTTGTTCTATATATAGCAAAATTTTAATAATTTTGAGACAGTAGGAACAATGAATTAAACATAGAGACTTATTAAATAATTCCACTTGGCTTTAAGTTTTGGTTCAGAAAGAAAAACTTGTTTTAAATCAATTTTGTTAAACATTTTCCATCACACAGAATTCCAAAGACAAACATTTATAGAACCTTAAGAAGTTGAAAGCTATTACAAGGATTTTTGTTGTTTCATTTCCTTTCTTCTTGCTTCATGCAGTTTCCATAAACAAGACTATATACTCTACAAGTATCTCTTCAAATAAATAAATTTGCAGTGCTACCCAATACTGAATTCAATTCTGAGTTAAACCATGCCTGACAATTATTTCCAGCTATTTGGTATACCATTTCTATTCAATTTAAATTCCATTCTCAAGAAAAATTTTTATGCAACAATGCACTCAAAAGTTGATACCTTGTGAAAGACAGACACAATAAACAGTTTTCTTTACTGCTCCTTTTGGGAAGAAAAGAAAGGAACAACTGGAATCTGCAAAAATGGTGTATTATAGAACTAGCACTCTAGAGGTTCTAAAGTTGCTTTCATTCTCATGTCAGTGCTGTTTTAAAGGAAAGATGACTAGATTGGCAGTCATCTCTCAAGTTTATGTTTTAAAAAAAGTGAACAAACCAGTCTGCTGTCCAAATGTGTTTTAAAATGTATGGTTACATTTCATAGATAAAGACTCTCTCAGTTTACGAACTCAATATAGAGTGATATCAATTTTTAAACCCATATCTTGTACATCAGGTAGGTCAGAATTTCTAGTTCAGTTTCTGTTGAAGGTAATATAGTGTAGAGGGTAAGGAAAATAGATACTTCTGAAATAGGATGAAAATCCATACACTTCTTTAAAGAGTTGGGGCTTTTCTAATAAAGAGAAAAAAGAAGAAAGATCATAGATAAATGTTCTGTACCATTAGTTCATTTACCTTCTTCACATAGTCATAACCTAACACACTTCTCCACTGACTACTGTATCTTCAGCGTACCTGCTTACTTTCCTCAAGTGAGACATAAAACTAATTTTCTATCCATGACCTTCATTGATTTTGGCTGGAATAACATTCAAGAAAAAAAAAAAAAAAGTCAATTCTATTATTGTGACTATCATTACATAATAATTTTGCATTTATTTTAATGTTTGCTAACAAAACAATTAGATAATATTGAAATCTATATATCTATTATTTGACCTCTAACTGTATGAGAAACTTGTTTGTTTCCTTATAGGAAGCTAATCACAGAATTTTTTTAAATGTGTATCAATAGTATTTAGATTTTATACAGACTTTGAAATTTCTTTTTGTCTATCTATATTCGTATATAACACACATCTTTGAACATGGGTGTATGAACACAGAGACTAATTGTGCAATTTTGTATTATTTTGTTTGCTAGTGAAATAATTAATCTTGGGAAAGAAAAAAAAAAAAAAAAAGCCCATTGGGTTATAAGTCTTTGGAATTCTTATGACTTGAAGAATAAACTCTGTTTTGATTATCCCAATTTCCATGTACAGCTGTCTTCACAGATACCTCACATTTTACGAAACAATTTCATGGACACAGTGTTTAAGGTAAAGTTGGCTCTTGAAGATAAGCACAAGGAAGGAAAAAAATTTTGGGGGTACAGTTTTTAGAAGCTGTGGTTCAGTTTTTAAAGAAAGCAAATCTTCACCAATTTGATTAACAATTTACAGCCGATTTTTTGGGTTAAGAATGTGCATCAGGTATTTCACGTTGCAGGATTGACTCGGGTAATGTATATGACCTTGTATAATAAGCAGAGACCCTATTTTTCTATATCTTTATTTCATTGTTGTCCTAAGAATTTTTGCCCTCTTTTCTCTACAGCATAAATTTCTGGTGGGAAAATATTTTTAGAGGAATATTAAAAGCAATAAGTCCAGCCTTCTCTCTCTAGAGGATGTATTATATCTTACAGAAGACTGGAAAACAGTTTGTCTTGTTGCTTGTACTGCATATAAGTACTCACTTTCTTGGGAAGTTAGTTCATCTCTTTTTATGAACAATTACTTACAGTTAAAAAATAAAAAAAAAAAGAAGAAATAGAATGGAGGTACCTAAAAGCAAGACCAAAATTTCTAATTACTAATTTGAAATGCTTCTGCCCAAACTAATTACATAGCATTTCAAGGACAAGCTTTAATTTTCAGCTTAACTAAAGTCCTTACTATACTCTTTTCTCATGTCTGCACTGGATCACACAAAAACCCAGGAGAATAGTTTACAATGAAACACTGTTATACATAAACAAAAATCACTTTGCCTTGTATAGTTCTTAAAATTGATTACACAGTGTACCTACCTATTGCATATGAAGTGCCTGTCCAGTGGGCTTACTGGTGAAGAATTTTTCAGTATTTGCTTGTCACAGTAACCAAAAGGATGTTTTCACAAGCTGCAAAGCTCAACTTTTTAAAGATGCTTTGCTTCCAATTAAAAGATTGTGAGGTTTATTTTCTTCCATATTTGACTTTATTTATTCTTTACATATACTTTTTGTTTACTTATAAAAAGTATTTGAGATGAATCTCACATTTTCTGTATCCTGTGTCAAAACCTGCTTTTACCTTTGCCACACTGAATATATGGCAGAGTTAGAATCATTAAGTTGGGTACATTGTAATTATAATGATTTTTGGTGTCTGAACTTCCTAACAAGAGAAAAGTATATATTGTCTTGATTTTTTTTTTTCCCCTGTTAATCAGGATTATTATAATTACATAAATTTTCTGAAAAGTTAATGTATATTGAAGATTGCATAACTTTCTATAGCAGATAAATTGTTAATCTGAAGAATTTCTATGGTGTGTAACATAATGAAGTCAAATCTTTATCTCTTCAGACAGATGCCAGCTTGCATTGTAAAGAATGCTGATTAAAGATGTAAAAAGCAAATCTGAATTAGCTGAAACACTTTTCATATTTTCAGTCAAGTTAGTTACAGGGAAAGAATAGCTGGACCTAGGGCAGAGAATTAAACTCAGAGATACTAGTTTTTAAGAATACAGAGCTTATATGTTCAAATAGCATAAAAAATGAAAAATTAAGGCTTATACAGATGGGAAGAATCTTTCAACCACACTGAATTTTAATATAATATAAATCTTGAGAATAAGAGTTTTATATGAAACATTTAAGGCTCCATTTTTCTCCTGATTAATTTTATTAAGGAACTTGCATGTCTCATTTGCCAAATAACTTTAAACTCTGAAGAAACCCAGTTTTCTCAGACTGATGTCTCCTTTTCATTCCCTGTCTTACTCAGCTATTCTCCAAAATGTTCCTTCTGAAAACATCATGTTCCACACATTCCAACTGAACATTTCTTCTTTTGTTTGTTTGCATTTTAAACTAAAATGTTTCTCACAGCATTTCCTAATTTGGTTGTTTGATAAATTTAATGGATTCTGTGATATTTTTCTCAGGAAATGCATATTTTGGTTTGGACTGCTCTTGATTGCCTGGAACTGAAACCCACAGCTTGTCAGAGAATAACTTTTTTTTTGTATTTTAGAAAAGAAATCTATTTTTCATTCTTTGTTGCAATTGCCTGCAAAACATAAAATATTAAGGCACTAAAGTGGTTATTCCAGTCATTAGAAAAACAAACAAACAAAAAACCTCCAAACCAAAAAACCACAATGAATTGGTTTGAGGAATAATTTAGAATATCAAACTGGTCCAAAATATACTTTTTTCTATACTTCCAAATATGGACACATCACAATGGCATTAGACAACTTTTCTGTGTTTGACATCTTCAGAGTAAAAGCATTTATTTCTCTAAACTTAAATGCGATTTGCTGTATAAAATAAATACAGCTTATTAACTCTTGTTCTATCACCAGGCATCACTGAGAAGAGACTGTCTTTGGCTATTCTTGTTACCAGCATCCTTGTGATATTAAGTTGCCTTATTAGTCAATTACTTGCAGTAGTCAGTTCATCAACACCACCTTAGCAGAAGGTGGAAAAAGTATATCCTGTACAATATCTGACTGCAGTTGTGCAACAATTCAGGCTTCCTCCTTTTGCCTCATTCACTGGGGAATAAATGTGTCAGTCATGTCTGATTTCAGTTCTAATGAATCATGTAAATGATGGTGATTTTGTTGTCGCTGTTGTTTGTTTGTTTCATTTTGATTTTACGTTTGTTTGTTTGTGCTTTTTTATGTTTGCTTACATAGTCCTGGAAGATCTTCAAAGGGGCATTTTATTTATACTCTATTAATTCACTGAAAATTAAAAAAGTCATCAGTTTTCAAAATACGATTTCAAGCAGATTATTTTCATGACATAGAAAGAAGAGTGTCTGTAGGCCTTAGAGGTGATACTAGTCACTTGGAAAAATATTTATTAGTCTTAATGCAATCCATTTTAGGGTAAAGAAACTGTGCAATTACAAGTAAGTGCTACCTATAGTATACTCCATTTGGCACAAATCTTGGGACGTACAAAAAAAAAGCAAAGTACAAGCAAGAAATGTAAGAAGCCTTTGGCTCCTTGTCAGTCTTTGAAATTGACATCTCATCTATTTAACTAATGAAGGACATTTAATTCACAAAGCTGCTTTGCTTTCAGAAATGGTGTACCTTTTAATGTTATAAGAAATGTCTCAGAATACTCATTACATGCATGTCCTGATTTGAGTGAGAACAGAACTAATTCTCTTCAGGGATTTTACTTTTCAGTTCAGTACTTCTAACTAACTGCACTTTCTGAAATTAGCAGCCTGTTTTCACAGGCAGTGTCTGCTGCTAGCAGTGATAACAGCCCGTGTTTAGAGTTACTACCAAGGATTGGTGTGCAGACCAAGGCCACTGCTGGATCTTGTGTACCATGTTGGTGAGTGCAGAAAGTAAAAGGCCTCACCTGCAGGGAGAGGTGATCCTAAATTGACCATTAAGGTCCCATATACATCATATTCAGTATAAAGCTGAGGGATCATGAGGGTCAAGGTCTTGGCTTCATCTCTTCTTCAAAGGCCAGCATCCAAGGAGGACTCTGTCTGTTCTGCCTTCGATCCTGATCTGTGTGTTCCTGAACACAGTACCAGAATTCAGCTCCTGAACACAGTTCCCATCTGCCACTGGGCCCAGCCTGCTCCACAGCATCAGTGGTGGCGGTAACATAATTGCCACTAGGGGGGCCTGGGTTTGATACTTGTTTTATATATACTTGTATATATTCA
Source organism: Megaceryle torquata (assembly GCA_024611175.1). Taxonomy (NCBI): domain Eukaryota; kingdom Metazoa; phylum Chordata; class Aves; order Coraciiformes; family Cerylidae; genus Megaceryle; species Megaceryle torquata. The sequence continues at coordinate 25,885 of JANIJG010002324.1, forward strand.
CAGGATTTTTCTGTTGTGTTTGTTTGTTTTCATTTTCATTAAAGCTGTTCTAGTTTTCTAAAGAGTAAGTCTCTCTACTTTATTCCCTTTCTCTCCCCCTTTGAGGAGGGAGGGGAGTTAATAGAGAGCATCTGTTACAGATCTAGTGGCCTGTCCTGACTCCAAACCTTGAGAACCTATCTGTAGAAAATACTAGATGAACTTAGCAATTACACAAAGATTACCATAATAGCAGAAAGCAGTAGATACTGTAACATCCTAAGTCCACCATTCCATCATACCTATAAACAGAATTTGGGTTTGTAAATTAAAAAAAAAAAAAAACATATTTTCTGTACTTTTAGTGTATATTTATGACTCTCTGAGGTAATTGATAGTAATTGTGAAGTGATATACACCTTTCTTTTTAAAAAGTCAGATAACATACAGATACTTAACCCTCCCTTCCCCTTGCCAATTACCCCTGTATTTAATTTAATTTTCTATTATTTCCAAAATATATTGTCCTTTTTTTTGTTGTTGTTTTTGTTAACTTTCACTTTCACAATTTGATTGAACCAAAGAATTTTGATGTTCAGCATGTTATAGTTTAAGTCAACCTCCATTTAAAAGAAAACTCTGCTGGTTTACTTATTTTTTTATAAAAACCACCCAAACAACCAAGTAAACAAAAAACTAACCATTGTCCCATTGTCTTAGCTTGGGGCACCTACTTTCAAATTTATTTAAAATTGTACTTAACTTACACTCTGCACATTTTCTGCTTCAGAATCAGAGTTTGTATTTTTTGTTTGTTTGTTGTTTGTTTTGTTTGTTTGTGGTTTTGATTGTTGGTTTTTGTTTGGTTGTTTTTTATGTTTGTAAATTTATTTGTTTATTTATTTATTTTAATGCTAATATCTAAACATTGCGAAGTGTAAAAGGAAAATTCTTAGAAGACAATTAGATGCAGCCCAAATGCTGGTGTGTGCATGGTTTTGATTTCCTACTCCCTCCCATTCTATCTAGCAGAAGAACATAAAGTACTTAACTGTTAGGCATAACAGTAATGCTTATGTTAAGCAAAATGTTTATGTGGAGTGGTGACTCTTACCACTTCTTGATAGCCTTTTAGGAATGTATAATTGCCTTGTTTTCCTCTTAATAATTTGTATCACTAACACTATTGTCAACACAAACTTTATCAAGTAACAGTTGAAGATACCCGTGGTTTCTCAAGACAACCAGAATAGTTTCTCTAGGCATCTTTCCTGAAAGAAGATCTACATAGTAGCTCTTTCAGAAATATTCTACAGTAGCAAATGAGATATTTCAGTAATATTGCATTTTTTTCCACTTTATGTAAGATGTTAATAATTATCCATATATTTACTAAGCTACTATCTCAAAATAAAATTACAAAGAACATAGGTGTTTTCTTGCTATAGAAAATGATATCACTGTGATTCAAAATATCAAAAAGATGTAGCTATAATGTACCTGAGGTTATGTCACTATGACTCATTCCATATTAGTGTGGTATTCTTAGGAGTACGTAAGTGAAGCTGGCTCCCAGGCACTAATTATGATGATCTTTATTGTTATTCATTTCAACCTTGTATGAGTTTGAAAGCTATGTAGTACCTTCCAGGTCTGATTCACCATTGAAGTTACTGTGGATTGTATCACACTGAAAAAGTGTAGGAGTCTGTATTTTCACAAACCCCTACAGATCTGGTACTTTTATCACACTTTGAAAGTATGTGAAGGGGACAAGAATACAGCTTTCGTTCATTCCTTCAGTTCTTAAATCACACAGTTCTTATATGCAAGGACAGGATTTCTTCTGAGTTATGAAATTTTATGGTGAAAATTCTTTAATTAACAATGAGTTTGGTTAGTCCATGTAAAATCTATATGAGATTGCTAGAACTACTGAAGGAGAAAATATTTCTTGTGAATATTTTCAAGAATTTTAACATGTATTTCAGACCAGATTATACTGAAGTGTTTCTTCTGGAAAACTTTCCTTTATGCTCTTAAACAGCAGTATTGTACCAGGAAACAATCTGAAGCTGGCATTTTTGTTTAACATTCTATGTACTGTTAAAAAAAAAAAAAAAAAAAAAAAAAAAAAAAATTACCCCCTGACATTTAGTCATATATTACTTATATAAATGCTTTATAATGTTTACTGAGATTTCAGAGACTAAAATATGCATTTTTTTCAGTGTTGTATTCAGTAGCATACTACCATTCAGCCTTGTCTATTTTTTCAAATATGTAGATATTGAATTGTTCAACAATATGATGAAATGTTTTTATAAATACTTGCTGTTCCTAACAAAGCTTTGACTGAGAGATATAAAAGTAGCATTACTGCGAGTTCCTAAATCTGAAAGAGCTCTATTTTCTTGAAATACTGTAGAGAAGAAATAGTGATTCCGGTAATTAAACATTGTAATAAGTTGTTTAAAACTTTGTTAAATCTTTATAATCTCCAGTTTACACACTAAAATGTGGACATCTAAATGTAGGTGCCTTAGGTGTGAAACCTTATCCCTCATATTCCCATTTTTGTTTTCCACTTTTGAAGACTCTTAATTAGATTTATCTATAAATAGTTCAAAAAGAAAAAAAAATTCATTGCATCATTTCAGCATAAACAAGGGTACATTTAAATAGGAAAATAAAACATATATAACAGTATTAATGTGGCTCTGTATTTAATATTTTTTCAAATCAAATTCAAGTAATAGGAAATAATTGGGAAATATTCCAGTTATGATGACTCATTAGGTACTATAAAGTATTATGCACTGATACATGACTTAAAATACACAAAGCAAAATGTGCATAAAAAAGCTTAACAATGAAAATCTGAAACAAAGTTGCAACACACTATAGCCTCCAAATACATTGTGTATACTAAGCAGCCTCCTTGACACCTAAAAATCTCTGATTAGCATCTGTTTAATTAAAGGTGTACACATATTTCCAAGCCATTGCATGCTTACAGTATGATACACTTTCTGCAATAATATTAATTAAAATAATAATTTTAACTGAGTAATTTCAACTATCAAGCACTGGCAACTCAGTAGTTTCTTTAAATATTTCATCAGCATAAATATGTTCTATTTTGATAAATTTGTAATCTTTGGTGTACTAAGATCCCAGAAGATTAGCTTAGAAAATAGATTGATTCTTAGATTCTAAAGCTCCTGCAATTTCATGTGATAGATCACCTTCCTGTTTTGGCTTTGTAAACTTACTTAGTGTATAATAGAATAGCTTTTCTCTCTTCTAGCAGTGACTGATTTGAACTACATCTGCTGTTACTAATATTAATTCATTGACTCACATAAGCCCATTAATAAAAATAAATATTACATATGAAAGGGATGTTTTGCATGTCTGAAATATGTGCATCAGAGGAAACATTTAAAATGTTGGGGGTTTTTTCATGGATATTATGTTTTCATATATATAGATAAATACATATGTATGGTTCATTTTGAGTGAACACTTTTATTGTGGCAAAATTGTACATACCCTGTTGAGATA
>JANIJG010002327.1:0-15280 GCA_024611175.1 Megaceryle torquata
GTAGAAATTCTCAACAAGGCAAACATACGTTATCTCATCATTGTGTTTCTTCTTCAGGATTTCAAAGTTTGCTGGTGCAGAACTTGATTTTTCTGGAATGGTTATTGGAGGAAAAAAAAACAACCCAACAAAATAGAGAGCTGGAAGATCAATAGCATACAGCAAATAAATAGAAATTTTGAAGAGCAACAACCTAAATGTCTTATTAACAAATATTTTAGCTCTCTAATTTGTTATGAAATACTTAAGATGGGAATAGGAATGTCTCATATATGAAAGGAACTTTAGGTAACGGGATGGATGAATTACAGCTGTATTCTATCCTCGAAGTAAAAATAAATTTTTGGTGATCTGGATGAACCTACTGTTCAAACACACTTTATATTAAGGATTATTTCAATGGACCCAAATGGGAAGTTTTAGTTTTCAGTCAAAACCAGTTACAATACTATCTAGAACAATTGGGAATAGAAAAATAAGTTCTAACCTTATTTTAGTAAGTGTTGTTTTATAGACAACTAAAAATAAACAGAGGCTTTTATGAGTTTGGTACAGAAAATCAAGCTCAAAATTAGGAGATAAGATTCTAAACTCATTTGTGTTTAGACAATATAGAGTCTTCCAGAGTCCAGAGAATGCTTGTATAAGCTTTGATACTGTGCTGTGTGTGTGGAGAAACATTACTTAAGTCCTAAATTGTTCAGTAAACTCTAATATCTAGACTGCTTCCTTCATGCTTCTTGTCAAGCTGCTCATCGGGTAGAGGAAGACTGGAGTAGACTGGGGCTACTCGTTAATGTTCTAACACTAGAGTAAAAAGTATCTCACAAAAGATTTCTTGAGTATTTTATAAGAAAAATAAATACAAATCTGGTTATTTAAAACCTTAGAAACCTACACAAAAATATTTTAAAAAAGATTTTCCAGAAATATGAAGAAACTGAAATATCGTTGAAGATATTAACAGCCTCCCTTGAAACTGAGCTAGAAAGCTTTGGACAACTACATGAGACCCTATATCCCAAAGTCTTCCAAGCAGTAATGCTGTCAAAAGCGTATTTGTCTGCATAAGCCTTTGACAATTATTAAGTAATAGTAATAGTTCCTGATAGAGCTCTGTTAATTTATTTGATAAGAGAAAGTTATTGTTGTTTTGTAATGTTTATGCAAAAACAACTACATGAAAATTTTGTCTACAGAATGTTAAAAATAGACTACATACATTTCAAATCTTTACAATTTTGTCCCCAGTATAAGTCCTCACTGCCAATTAATGAACATCTACTGTCTAATTAAGTTTTTAAAAGCTGATATTAATTCTGTGTTTTGTTTTGTTTTATAAAGGCAACAAAAATGTATTGTTGCCATTTTTTTGGAAGACATTCTGTGTATTGGCCAGGTGAAGATCTTGATAACGACTGGAAAATGGAAGCACAAAATGATTTGGACCCCAAAGATTGGCTAAGCTGTTCCTTTAATACTATTTGGATTAACATGTCTGAAAGGGAAAAAAAACCCCAAAAACCTAAAGCAGAAGAACATGATATATCTAGATAACATTTCTATATCCAAATAGCATATCTATCCATACCAAAGTTGACATAAATAATGTGCTTCATGAAACATGCTCAGTATGAACATACATGAATATATTTTAAATAAAAAGTGAGCTGTTTCCACGATCTAACAGTAGCTAATCTCCATTTCAGTTGCCTCTTTGGATTAAACTTTATATTATTAGGAAGACTCCAAATCATCCAGATTTTGTCCACACAGAGAAGACATTTTGATATTATAAAAGTGTATAATAAATTTAAGAGTCTGTTTTAGTTAAATGTGAACTTCTGCAGTGTGTGCATAGACAGTGCTCACGGGCAATCATTTTTGTCTGTGCTTAACTGCAAGTGAAGACTAGATGCAATTCTCAAAATGTGCTTTGGTTATATGGAAGGTACTGCTTATGGCCTTTTTTATTTTTTATTTTTTTTTATAGCAGCAGAGAGAATTGAAGTGTTCATCTCCTTACACGGCTCTTTCTGTATACATTTCTATACATCCTTATGTAGATCTCCACCACTGAAATTGAGCAGCCAGGTGAGCAGGGTTTGAAATGCGGTCTGGCTGAGTTGTGCAGTTCTTGTGCATTGTGAGAAAACACATTTATATAAACATGTATTTTTGTCAAAAAGCTTCCACGTTTATTTAAATGGTCTGGCTATTTTAGAGCAATCTTCTACATTGCATCCGCCCTAAAACAACTTAGGGTTTCTTTTGAAGTATTTCATACCACATGTTTAAAAGCAAAGATGACCAAAGCATAAAGTTGTCTGCCTTCAAAAAAATAACCTTCATATTATGAATTTCCTTCATTTTGGAGATTGGTCATTGAAATGAAGACGTGGACTGAGTTCTGTTGTACCAGAAATAAAATTGCTAACAATTTTATGGTTCTCTAACATTAATTTAGGAGTTCATTTTATCTTCTTTATGCATCAGTCCTGTCAGGGATGCAAGCTTAAACTAATTTCTAAATGTATATATTTGTTCTGGGGTTGTATATGTTCAGACCATGATGTAGCTCCTGTCCCAGTGATGTTGCACTTTGTAAAGCCTCATAACTATTTTAGATGTTTCTTCTAGATTTTGAGAACTTAGTAAGTTACCCTGACTAATTTCAGTATGCTAAAATTTAATTGTCTAGTTTGGTGTTATTATTTTGGATTATCAAATCTAAATAGAGAGGCAGAGAGAGATGCTTCCAGCTGCTGTTTCATCCTGCCTGTTTTAGAGATTTCTTTTGAGGTGGAATAATTTCCACCTCTGTAATTGCCAATGTCTTTCCATTTACCATAAAAAGACCTTAGGTGTTTAGCGTAAAAGAAACACCTCAATAATATTACAGTATTGAGGAAACGTTGCTTGAATAACTGCACCATACATGGGAGAGTGTCATGTACACACATCTGTACATGGCTGACGGTGGAGAACAGAGCCAATTACATTTTGCATATATATGTTTGCATGTGAGGAAAAAAAAAATAAAACCACCTCAAACTCCATAAACTGTAGATATGTTTATGGAAAAAAATGATCAAAGTGTCATTCGGCTGTGGATTCTGATGTATTTTCAGGCTGATCTGTACAGTCATTGAAGTCAACAAGACAGTTTACATTGGCTTTTCTGGGTAAATCTGATTCTTTCCGAAGAATGTTTAAGTCATGAACTTCCACTCTATTGTCATAATTGTTTTAGTTAAACTTGCAAAAATTTTGCTGTTTACTTTGTTAATCAGTTTTCTAAGGTGGGTTTTAAGAGATACATAGGTCTTGCTTTTTAAAATAATATATAAACATGTGCAGGTATTTCTTAAGCAAAAATCAGTCTTTTCTCTCTTGTAATAATACAGCGACTGCAAAACATTATGCAAATAATTCTGGAGTTAGGCTTGTAATCAATGAGCTATTAATAGATTTGGGTTCAAAATATATGTTTTTATAGCCTGACAAAAGTTTTCTTAATGAAACTCCTCTAGAGTTTATTTGTAAATATCAATAGATAAGGAAAATGTGTTATTAGGCCGAAATTTTAATTCTTGTTGCTTGGACGATGCCACAAAATGGAGTAATTTTGTCTAATACTTAAACTCAATCCCCCTTTACGCCAGTGGGAGCTGAGATCACTCAACTCACAAGCAGCAGTCTTGTCCTGCTTTGCCAGTGACTGCAGGTATTATCACTGATAATAACATAGTATAGTCCTGACCTGCTGTGAGCCTCCCCAGACACCCTAAAGAGTGGCCAATCTTCACTCCAAAGCTTTCCCATTACAAAACTTAAAAAAAAAAAAAAAAAAAAACCAAAAAAAACCTGTCTCTGAAAACACTTACTGGAGACGATCAGTTTTGTGCCAGAACCAAATATCTTTCTGAACCCCCAGTGAAACATTTCCTTACAGAAACTTCTCGGGACATTTTGTCCAGACAGAGACCAGATTTAACAATCATATGAACAATAAAAGTCTATGCATATGCTTACATTATTGCAGAGAATTTGAATTCTATCTCAGCTAATGCTGCTATTCTCAAAGAACATTTAGTGATACATACTTTAAATTCAGTTTCATGCTAATCATTGTCATCACTTGTTTAACAAAAATATCAAAACAAACTGAAATTATTTTTGTCCAGGACATTGACTGATCTACCATATTTCCTTCAGATGTTTTTTTCTAGAAAAATATTTTTTTTCAGGATGGCCAAGAGGAAACATCATGCATATATCTATGTATGCTGTAGAGAAGAATCAACTGCTATCATTCCTGTGCATGTCCTTCCCCAATGCCTTCTGGCTTCTACCTGGAGAAAAATGTGCAACTTCCATGGAATCCTGTTGACACTGAAACCAATGGCAACATTTTCAAAGATCCAAGATTTCCACCCACATTTTAATATTCTGATTATTTATGGTCTGCCTGCAGGCAACTGTGCTGCAGAGCATCCAAGTGAGGTCAGTTCCCCTTGGATGGAAGAAATCAGCTTTGTTAGGACAATTCCATGGGAAAAGGTCTTCCCTTTGACCAGACTTCATACGTGGTTTAAGGGATAGGTTGGCATTCATCATATTTTTGTGCATAGCACCTATATTCCCCCTGCTCTTATATCTGCTGCCATGTTTCCGAGTTACCCTGACCCTGCTGCTCAGAGCAGTAACCTCTACACAACGGAATGACCTGAGGTAGTCCAAATGATCCAAAATAAGCTATATTTCACCAATTTGTGATTTATGTGAAGTCCTAGAGTTTAGCCTGACCTCTCTTATACAAGCATTTGGGTGATAAAGAAATAAACTGTGCTATGACAAAGTCCACATCACTTTTCTGTATTATACTTTTAAATCTCTATTTTAATCTGTTATAAATTAAAAACAAACAAACAAACAACAAAGGCATTTCATCTCCTTAGATTTTTGACTTATCAGAGTAAGACATTTCCTTAGATACTAAAAAACTTACCTGAAACAATAAGCTTTGTGCCAGCTCCAAAGATTTTGTAATAATCACAGTGTACAAGTGCTTTGAAAAAACCCACCTAGTCTCAGTGTTTTTAAAACCTCATTTTGTGTTCCAGCCTAATGTTATTTTCCTATTAGAAATGCACCCATTTCTTTTGACACTCTGATTTCTATAATTAAAATTTTCCTTACAAAGTGGTTTATGGATGAACCTGTGTTTACTCATACAACAGATTTCTCTCCTCTTAGTCTTTGAGGTTGAAGAAAAGCAGCTTGTATGTGCTCAAAAATGGAAGATTTGGAATACTGACAAAATGGAGGCTGTAGCCCTAATTTAACAGTGGGAATTTAAAATCAAGGAAATATGTAAGTAGCTCCTACACACCTGAGATTTGTAATTTTCTAGACTGAAATTTCTTCAGCATCCCCTGAGGTTTCTATAGAAAATGTGAGGAGCCTGAAGGTTATAACATAGACAACACAGGAAATCATGTATTTGATATATATATTTATATACGTTCATGTTCTGTGTATGACTATATATCCTACAACAAGAACCTAGTACTTCATCCTATCACTGATTCAGGCTGATCATTTTGGGCCATGGGTAACAGAGACCTTTATGAACAGGGGAATGTTCATAGTCAAGCCTATTTTTGAACATTGCCTTTAAAAGAATTGGATGCTGAATTCATCTTCACACCCATGAAGTCCTTGGTATTTTGAAGCCATTTGCAAATGTTTCTATTAATATTAATCATGGTAAGAGGCTTTCATTCTGCAGATTTCTTTTGAGAGGCCGCATCTTCCTTTATTTATGTCTTACAGCTGCATCCTTCTGCCCTAATACTCATTTGGACTTTCAGGTCTGTTGGGTTTTGATTCAGAGCTTCATGGTTTTTTTCCCCATTAAAAAAACATTAACACGAACTAATGCATATATTAATCTTCAACATTTTGATTTAAAAGGGCAGAAAGTCAGTTTACTCCAACTTTAGATAATGTATAAATAAATGTAAGTATAATCTATCTTTAGGCAATGTGTATTTTGTAAGATACATATAATTACAAAAAAAAAAATTTAGAACTTCAGTGTATTTGATGAAAAGCTACTTCAGTAATATTTAGGAGATAGCATTTAAAGAAATCAAATATTGCAGCTGTATAGATTGTTCTTTTTCTCACTTAAAAATAAATTAGTAATATGTTTACTCCAGGATTATAGCATTCAAGTTACATTTAGTAGGAAAAAGATTTTTGCCCTCCACTTTCCCTTAAAATAATTTTCTCTGCAGGAAATGCAAAAAAATACATCACTTCTTCATTTGTGTGTTATTAAGCAATAAGGAGAGCATTTATTCCTACTGCCAAAGTCCTGTGTACATGACAAAAATAAATACGGGCATGTTCTTTCACTTTTAGTAGTCTAATTAAAAAAGAATTTTACGGCAGTGGCCATTGCTCACTGTTCTTCGTATCTGTGTTGGGCAGAGGTTTTCTTTTTTATGCTTAATTCACAGCTCCTTCATTACCTCCTTATTCCTTCAGTACAGTTGGAGAAAGGAATGAGGGATCTGGAAGCTACTACAGATAATTTTCTACCACATTTCCAAGGAGTATGATCAAAAGTGGCTTAGAAGATCTCCTTTACAGAAATGTTTGTGATACTAAACCAGTGCATTACAAATGCAACAAAGCTCACTATAGGAGTGACAAGCTGGGAAAGGGAATCCCGCGCAAGGATGGTGCCAGCTGAGGCTCTAAGCAGGCTGAGTGCCCTGTCTCACATATAACATACACATGTATATAATGTATGTCCACGTCAAGTTCCTCTAGTTTATTGTATGGAAAATGGCACATAACTTACCTGAAACAATGAGTTTTGTACCAGCACCAAACAACTTCCAGTAATAACCCATCACAATAAATAATGTCTTTACAGTAACAGTGCAGCTCTGTTATCCTTATAGGGGTAAATAGTATTCTTTAAAGAAACCCAAATTTGATATATAATCAATCTTTAGACAGTAGAAAAGTAAAAAAGGAGCAATTGTCTAAACTAAACTAAAATTGGTGTGGATGTTTTTGAGGCCATGTATAAAGAAAAATAAAAAGGTGTGGAGCTTTTTGAAGGCACGTATATTGTTAAATGGGGAGGTTTCATCTCAACTAATTTTAGTCTTCTGAAAATTTAGGTGGATGGTGCAGATTGAGCACCTTGGCTCTGGCTCTGCTTTCTGGAGAGTGGCAGCACCAGTAGAGGATCTATTTAATCAGATATTGACTAAGTAATTTGCTCCTTATACTCACCTATAAAATCAGACTTGGCTGAGTTGAATCACCGGCAAGTATCAAAGTGCCTGAAGTTTACTTGAAGCAAACTAATTTTAAAAAGTATGCCAAAACATTTTGAGTTTGGCATTATTACTTAATAATAGTAATAATTGATAGTAAGTGGTTTCTACGAAAGCTGGGAAGAGAAAGCAGCCTTCCAACTCAGTGTATCTTCAAACAGTTCTAGGCGTATCTCAGATAACTTTTTTTCATTTGGTATAGTCAGATATAGTTCTAAAGGAAAACATTTTACTTTTCAAAGAGTTTGAGTAACCCAAAGGTTCGACACTTTTCTTTCAGAATGAATTAGAAATATCACTAAGTTGAATATGCATATTCAAAGACAAAAACATCTTTCAGTTCTCTGACTGCTATCCTTAATTAATCTTTTAAAAGAAAACAATAATGGAATTAGTTGTACAGCTGTGCTACAACAGCTGTTGTGTTTCCTCCATTTCATACAGAAATACAAAACAATTATGTTGTAGAGGAAAATACTTGCAAAGCATTCAGTAGGATTAAAGCTAGTAGGAGCTAAAGACTGCAGAGCACTTCACACAGCTAGTATCTAACTGTATTGAAAAACATTTCAGGAGTAGTTAAGTTTTACATTTTGTACTTACTTGAAACAATAAGCTTAGTTCCACTTCCAAATATTTTGTCATTGGCATCCCACAGTCTTATAATGCTTAGCAATATCTCCTACACAGCACTAGTCTTGCACAGGCTACAGAAAAGCTCTTTCTGATTTAGAGGGTGGTGATAAAACTGGCTCAGTGCAATAGTGGAATTTTCAACATTGACTAGAGTGTCATACTTAGGAATGCTTTGTGTGAGTAAAAAGTTCTGGTTTTTAAGCCCAGCATTTTCTGAGAATAAAACAGTGCCATGCTTATTTTATAGCTATGTTCTAGTCCTTTTAGCTCTGAGATTTCTCTGACAAAGATCTGTTGCCTCTGGTCTGCTAGGTTTTTGCTGAAGTAATCTTTTTTTGCTGCTTTAAGAAGAAATGTGGTACATTATGGTTCTCAAAAGGAAATTAAGTTTACTAGTTATTTGCTGATTTAAATGCACAGTTAAACAATGTTTTTCCCCTCTAAGTGTCCTGTCTTGTGAATTACTTGTTGTGTGAAAGTACCTTAACTAAAGTTTTATCAAACTTATATTTTGAAGCCCATATTTTAAACAGAAAGTCTATATTCTTAATGAAATTTACTGACTCCCATAACTAAGTTAATGCCTCTGGTAAGTGCTTACACTGCTGTCTTTTTGGCAAAAGATCTGCTTCTACACAGATAATTGCAAATTGCAGCAGAGAAAATGTCTGGCCTTTTTACAAGTTGACTTAATTATAGTCACCTTGATAATATCTTGTATTTTCTGAGCAACGTACTGTAGGCATTGCTATATACTTAATACTGAAAACAGCAGTCATCCCATTGACTGCATAGCTTCATCATGATCAAGATTAATGCAAATGCAAAAGAAAACCAGTTACTTTCAGTAGAGCCAGGAACTAGAAATTTAGTACATTCCAGGCAATTTTCCTTGCCAACCAGCTTAGATGGAACCACCTCTAGCAATAAGAAACTTTTTGCATTTTTCCCTTGCCGTTCTGAGAGTAAACTTTCAAGCAGTTCCTTTTTCTTTCCCAGAACAGGAATGAACCCATCCCAAAATTTTAATTTTTACCACTCCTCATTTTTCTATTCCCCTGTCCTTAATAAGTATTCAGTAATTGTCCTAGAGGCAGACTCTTTTTTGCCTGTCAATCCACCCAACTGGGGCACCACACACAGCTCACAAACAAAACATGATTTATCAGAAATTAATCTTTCTACAGTCTTTCTCTGTCAATTATCTGATTATCTGAACGACTGTGAAAATCAGATCAATAATAATGGTACTTACTAGAAACAGTCAGCTTGGTTCCTGTGCCAAAGTACTTGATCCATGTCGTCCACACTGTGTTGTGACTTTGCAATAAGCTAATGCTCTCTCTTGCTATGCATTGCTGAAGAAAATCCCATTTTTTTTCCCCATTCAGCCCCAGGAGACTAAACGAAGCCCTGGCCCTTGGCTGTTGGGAGGTTGTCAGGAATTTCAGACTTACAGTTGTTTGTTCAGCTCATAACTAATGTCCTTAGCAGCAAATCTCTTTCCTAAAGCGTTGCAAATTTCTGAGCTAACCCCTCTGCTTAAGGGCTAAGAAGTAGGTGAAAGTTTTTTCTTCAATTTTAGATACACAAATAGGTGCACAGGGTTGTGCATGTTAAAAAACACATACCTTCAGGTGACAATCCTGTCCTTTACATCTGCTCTCACCCACAATTAGGTGACATCAGGTACATGTTGACATGGAGTTCATTTTTCGTTGTCTTAATGTAATTCAACAGAGGGAAAGGCAGAGAACCAGGACTGTAAACATTGTGATGGTGTCCATGTGGTGCAGGTTGCATTTTCTACCACCGGTATGTGGCTGTTGTTTGCCCATCTCTTGTAATCACTCCAGACTCTGCAACAGCAGCTCACCAGCAGCTTTTCATATACTAGCTGGTGGGAGAGGGAGGCTTTTCCTTTGCACACAGGTTTCTAATTAAGCAGCCCAAGATAACATCAGAGCAGTCACTGCTACTGTTGATGAAAACAGCCCACATACTTAGTTAGCTGTTTAAAAGAAACTGAGTTTGAGTACTTCTGGGATCTCCTGTGGCGTACTGACTGAGAAACAGTGTTAAGAAATTACAATTTTGTGGCTAGAGGGAGGAACTAGATTGAGGGTGAAGGTCTTTCAGTTGAAGTAAGTGTAACAAAAGCAGTTGCCTACACTGAAGGGTCCTGGGCAGGACCATCATCATCGCAACCACAAAGCAATGTCAGGAGTGATGAAGATGGAGAATGGTACTGACTGCTGCTTTTCCTGCTGTGTCCTTAGACACACAGGAAAGGAGGCCACTACCTTCTCACCTGCAGTTAGTGGAACTGTTGGATTATGGTCTGGACAGTGAGTAGCTGGGTCTCATTAGAAGAAAAAAATGAAGCAGTGCATATTGCAGACTGCTTGTCTAACTGCCCCGTATGATCTGAGCTTGCAAGTATGAAGAGGACAAAACTGACTTGGAGCCATTTTGAGACCTAATACACATTTGAAACTGTTGTGTCACTATTTCATCCCATCAGACTAATATTTTTTGTTGAGTTACACTTCAATGAGACAGGTGGGGAGAGTATCAGTGTACCATAGTAAATATTAAGGAGAGGCTTGATGGTGAGAAAAACCTCTGTGGATAAATTTCTGAGGCATAAGGGTCAACATGCACTTTGAGGCAATAGCTAGGAGGGATGCATTACTTAAACATGGAAAGTTGATCTTAAACATAGAAAGCTCTTTTCTTTGATACTAGCTTTGGTAACTTTGTCTGCAAAATCTTTGGTAATTCAGATACATCACTACTATACAGTAGTGAAACACAGACATTGGTAAGCAAGAAGGAGAGGGAAAGGGGATGGTATAGCTCAAAAACACTGAATAAAAGTTCCCACCTCTAGATCTCAGAAGCAATAAATAGGAAATGTTCCTCCTCCAGCAGGCACTGACATTTAAGTGAAAACAATACTCCTTTTTCTTTGCTTAAAATTTTACAAACCTTCTGGCTAAAATTCTCTATTTCAGTTTTCTTTGGGAGGCCAAAGCCTTTGAAGAGCTTCAGTATAACATGCTGACCTATTTCCAGAAACAGCAATATGGAAAAGTGTCCCTTTTCATTAAATAAATTCTTGTCAGCAGTTCACGGACATGCTTGAGTAAAAAGGAGGAGAAGGTGGAATGCAGAGGATGGAGTAAGTATTGGACTTTCACAATTTCCTTTGCCCTGCTTAGTCAAAATCTCTAGCTTTTGGCAGCTGACATTTCCATGACAGCACTGTACATGTCCTGCTTCTTCAGAGCCTGTGCCTGAAGCCAGGTAGCTCATCCACACCAAGGCAAGTGATCTGGGATCTTTCAGGTTGTTTGTGATTGAGACACTGAGGGAGTGTATGTCTAGGTGACCTCTGAGTTTCTACCACAGTGATTAGACCTGTAGGCACAATAATAGGTAGCAGCATCATCTGGAATGACATAATTTCTTTTAAAAATAAACAGTTTCTGTCTAGAAACTTTATCAACCATGTACCTGTATGCTTGGAAGCTGTCATCTACTGCATTTGCTCCTGGAAAAAAGGAGATCCTTTCTTGGAGATTTATTTGTTTTCCATTGATACTATTGTATAATGGTGCCATCAAAATCTGCAGAGATGTCTTTAAAGTGACATTTCAAATGCGTATTTACTCTACACTTAGTGATGGACAAATGACTTTCATAAAAACCTCTTTTCTCCTATTGACTTAACAAGAAATGAAAGATGATGGTTGTAAGTGGCACAGCATCATCTGTGGTAGATAAGAGACTGGAAATCTCTAATTTAAACTGGTCCCTGTGGGATTTTTCAGAATCCAAATTAGGTAAACAATATTTCCAGCCACTTACAGTTATTTACAGATACAACAGGGGAGACTGTAGTGGGGAACTTTCTCCTAGAAATGCTAAGCAACATTCTTCAGCATGTTGTCTTTTTTTTTTATGGCCTTCTCTGTCCTAGAGGAGAGCAGTGGCTGGCCTAGAAATTCAATGCAAGGTTTAGGCCCCTCCAGGGCCACCAGACTCCTGCCATGGCTGTGCAAACAACACCAAAGGGGCAGGTGAGTTTCCAGTACTTATGTGCTAATTATTTCAGCAGTGAAGACCTCATTTGCCCTTAAAAGAGATGCTGTGTATTTGAAGACCACAGTGCTAATGAGGATCCAGACTTTGAGAAGGACAGTTGTATGGGGTTAGCTGCTCTTTTTGGGCTGCTTTTTTTGCTCATATCAGGTGGAATGTGAAGACTAGAGGAGTGGCACAGTTACAACCCTGTGGTTTAGACACTGAGGGAGGGTTTTCTGCCTTATTGATCTTTGAGTGTCTACCACAGTGAGGATCCCAGTAGGCACAGTAGTAAGTAGCAGTGTCTTCTGGAATGATATCTTTTATTGTAAGAACACACCGTTTCTGGGCAGAAACTTTTTCAACCATGTACCTGTTTTCTTGAAAGCCACTTTCAACTGACGGTTTCCCTCCTGTAAAGTATAGTAACCTCTGGGGAGCTTCACCATCCTTCTGTATATACCAGTGTATGACGGTGCTATCAAAATTTTCCCCTAATGATTTAATATCACATATCATCCGTGCACTTTTTTGGGACTTGGTGATGGATCTGGGCATCTGCACAGGAATTTCTTGTGCCAATCCATCTAGGGAAAGGGAAAAAAGAGAATTGATGTAATTATCTGGAACTCAGGGATT
Source organism: Megaceryle torquata (assembly GCA_024611175.1). Classification (NCBI taxonomy): domain Eukaryota; kingdom Metazoa; phylum Chordata; class Aves; order Coraciiformes; family Cerylidae; genus Megaceryle; species Megaceryle torquata. The sequence continues at coordinate 12,729 of JANIJG010002327.1, forward strand.
TGGGAAGATGTCCGTTAGCACCACCACGGGTGCTTGTGAGGGAAGGAAAGAAAATAAGGAAGGACTTACAAGACCAAGTGGCAGTGGCCATGAGCACTGCCAGCAGCAGCATGTTTGCTTGTCACACTCTGCTGTCACTGATCCTCAGAGAAGAGTGAAAAGGATCCCAGATAGGAACAGCGTTGTATGGCAGGAGATGACTCTCTTGAATGGTCTTCAGGGATAGATCTTCTTTGCACAAGCAGTTGGGTTGAGTTTGCAGAAAGCCCGCTCTAGCCTGTCAAATGCTAGAATTGGTTAGAAGGCTGTAGTCCCCTCTGCTTTTCTGGTAAGTATGGGAAACATTGGTAAATTCTAGGATTGTGGCTCTTGAAAGCTCAAGCCAGAGGCACTGAAGAAGAGTTGTGACTGAGAGCAGCCTCAGCTATGTGTTGGGGTATGAAGGTTTCAGCCCAGAGGTCGCAGCAGTGGGCGGTGACCCAGAAGGGTTCATAGTGCCCATGCAGTGGGGGAGGTGTTTCACCAGCCCTTTAGGGAGTTCCTTTTGCTTCTTTAGCTTAGTCACCCAGCTGTGGCATACCAAAGCACCCAGGGTGCCTCCATGCTGCTGCTGCCCTCCATTGAATCAACTGGTGGCCAACAGCATGCAGCAACCAGAACAGCTGCACTGTGGGTATGCGCCTCTGCTTTTTGGGTTTGAGTGTGGGAGGAAATGCACAGCTGCAGGATTTCAGTTTCAAAGCTCAGTTTAGATTCAAACACTTCTTGGAAAGGAAGACTGAAAAACAAAAGTGAGGGCTGGTGACCACAGCCATCATAGAAGGCAGCTTGATAACTGGGGCTAGTGGCATGGGGTGATGCCCTATGATGGGTGATCTCAGGCTGTAACTTGCTGTGCATGAAGGAGATGAGCTGTTTCCACCTCCCTCCTGCTGGCAATTGGCCACATGCAGCAAGCTGGTGGTAAGTGCATGTTGCTACCTGGCTTGGAAAGTTGGCCATCAGCATAGGGCTCCAGGGAGAAGCAGGCAAGGGGAGACACCAGCCTCTCTGTGGTAGCAATGGAGAGGGTCCCTCTTTTCTCAATAAATAACTGTGGGGAAATCTGTTTAATTTTCTGTCAGGACACTCTGAGGGGAATGAGAAGGAGGAATGACTTAAGGATGGTCATGCACAACAAAGTGATGAGGAAGAACGAACTGTGAAACAGGCTTTAAGGTGAATGGAGGGAGGTGGAAGGAAAAGCTCACCCATCTCAGTAGCATCCCATGGCAGTCTCACGGGATACCGAGCACATGTCCTAATTCAGGAACTTGGAGGCACAAAACTGTCTCAGTTTTCTGACTTAGGAGTCAGGTAAATGCCAGCTTTCCTAGAAGCAGTCTTTGATCATAGAAGCTGATTTATAAAACTCAGTACACTTAACCAGAAGTGCCTGAGAGTCGCTGCTTGCCAGAGGCACAGCCTGCAGCTAGAGAATTTCAGTTCTGCCCTGAACACATTGGGTAGGAAACTGTAACAAGAAAATTAGGTTTTCTGGGATGCTGGAATTTGTAGTGAATGAAAATAGAAAGGAAGACAAAAGGAAAATATGAAGGACAATGTGCAAGATCACCTGGCCTTCTCTCCTTCTTTTATATTCATGTCTTTTTCAAGAGAAAGCACTGAGGGGATGGAAGATATGCTTCTCTCTTTGCTTCAAGGGTTGTAATAGAGAAGAGAAATTTACAGCTAACGCTTTTTCAGACACAAAACAGGCCATGGTCACTGTCAGGTCAGTGCTTTCAGTACAATCAAGTCTTCATTTGAAGAGCCATGTTTCATCTATTTACCCTAAAGTGAGTGGAACTCTCCAGTTTCTAGCTGTTACAGACGTGTGAATACTGAAACGATACATGGCTTGCTAGCATCATATATTTAATGTTTGTTGCATGATACGGCTGTTCTTCCTACCCTGCTGCAGAAAATTATGAGAGAGGAGTGGAATAGCGAAGTCTCTGAGTTCAGAGAGTGCAGTTCAGAGCACAAAGTGCCTTTTTGCATGGCTTATTTTTGCCTCTCTATGGCTGTGGGCCTTGATAAAACCAATATGCACAGTAGTAAGTGCCTGAATCTGTTGGGGTTACGTAATGTATTGTGAGAACATAAAGGTGCTCAGTAGGATGCTTCTGAACTTGAAATCTCGTATTATTGCCACTGTTATCAAAAACACGTGATTTTCCCAACACATACAGTATCCTCTTTGGTGGCTCTCCAGGAATCTGCTTGTACCAGTGCAGAACAGTTTCATCGTCTATCTGGCATGCCATGCTGGCAGAGCCACCCTTCATCTGCCACTGCTGCTCTGGGGTTTGCACCGGTGCTGTCTGTGCATCTCCACCTGGAAAGGAAGTGGAGAAATGGTGGGAGGGGAAGGACCTGCTGGAGTTTGGGGGCAGAACTGTGTTCTCTGCACATGGGAAGGAGAGAGAAGACGAAAAAAGGGCTTACCGGACCAAAATGAAGTTGTAGAAAGGACTAGAAGTAGCAACATTCTGCCCGTGTGGGTTAGA
>JANIJG010002328.1:0-79477 GCA_024611175.1 Megaceryle torquata
TTTTTTTGTTCAAGATCAAAAATGGTTGTTGAAGTATTTTGTGTTGGGTTTTGCTCTGCCCCCCCCCCCCCCCCCCCCTTTTACTGTGGCAATAACTAATGTCTTTGCTGTTAAAGGTGAATGTCTTATGCCATCAGACAGCAGTTGTAAAGAGTACCTTAACTGCTTAGGTGTCAGCTGTGCTCCAAAATTAGTCTGCAGTGCAATAGCTTTTATCCTTGAAGCATGCAAGAGGTGTAAAATGTGGTGCACCATGCTTAAAAAAACTTACACACTAGAGTATGTGATTAAGAGTTCTCCAAAGGATGCAGCTGGAGTAATTATTTTAGTGCTAGCTGAATGCATAACTATTCTGTCTTTCCCAAATATAATTTTAATAACTTTATGTAAAGATATTCTTCTGTAGTTTGTTCCTGCCAATATTTATCTTTTCTCTTGGAATTCCTCATTATGTGGAAGTAAAACTGATATGTAAAGATGCTGTCCTGAGTAAACGTTATGAAAGTCATCCTGGTCAGTGCTTTTAATAGAATTTGGTTGATCCTTGCATTTCATAACATGTCCTGCAGCAGTGAATCTTTAAACTTTTAACTGTACTGCTCTAAAACTAAGCCAACCCCCCCCTACTGTCTTTCTCAGTTTCACCTTAACTATTCTGCCTGGGTTTGGGCATGGGGAAATGGAATATGAGTCAAGTTTTGGAAAACACACAAAATATTAGTGTAACTAGGACAGCTTTATTTTTAATCTGTATTAAGAAGTTCAGATTTGCTCTAGACTCTCTTCAGCACAAATCATGGAATTCAAGGCAAGGTTCCTGGCATGGTGGGATAGTCCTACTATAGATGTTTTGTGGCTTGAATGTAGAGGGCTTTGTATGTGTTAGGTTTGGTCTCATCCATAAAATCCTGTATTATTCACAAGGTTTTTAATGGACTTTTTTTTTTTTTCCTGGACTTTGATATTTGCAAAAAACTCCTTTTGTTGTGCTTGTGTTTTTGCTATATGATGCTTTCTGCTTTAGATTCCTTGCAAGTAATCTTATTTCAGGTAATTTCTAGCTGAAAGTATTTGCCCTTACTGTGTAAAACCATCTTGATTAGCTCTTTCAGTACCAGATCCTCCATCATTTCTTATGAGTGGACAGGAAAAGGTCTGTAGTTTTTCTGCCTAAGAAGTTAATATTATTTAATTAAACAAAATGTTAAGTTGGAATATAATGTTTGTTTTTTTTTTTTTGAAGTGAATGCAATAAAGATTTAACCTAAACTGACCTCTCTGTGTGTATGTCTGCATGCATATGTGAAAAATGTATGTGTGTGTCTGTCTTATAATTTTCCAAATCCTGGGGAGCACAATTTCCAATTAAAGTGTTAGAAATAAAGTATCCTACCTGCAATTTGGCTGTGGTAGGAAATTTGATTTGGTGCTCAGAGTAGAATGACCCTAAAGGAAGTTAATTAGTATGAAAGGTTCAACAACCGAATCTAGGAAACTTTGGTCAGGTGAAACTGTAAAGCTGAATGAGACTCAAGGTAGGTATGATTGAGTTCCACGGCTCCCTGTTTTATGTTTGGAACCTTCCTAACACAGGCACAGTTTGTACACCAAATATTTATGCTATCTAAATTTCTGTACAATGAACTAGGTAATCAAATGGTGATATGGTGATGAAGAAACATATACAGTGGAATGCTGACATGTGGAACCTGGCCTTACAGCAGTGATAGGGTTTTTTTTCTGTTTTCAGTAACATAGAAGTTTGTTGTTAGTATCTTCAATGAGCTTATTCTAGATTTTAGTTTTTGTATTTCTGTCTATATGTTGTAGCATTGGTTCAGAGTAAAATCAGAGTAGCCGCTCATAGTTTGGTGTTTAAGGAGCTTGTGGTAAAATAAGTCTTACTAGTACTAATTAGCCATATTTAATGGATAAGTAAAATGTATCTATTAGGCTGCAGAGTTGTCTCTAATCTGCATATACTATTCTAAAATGAAGGCAATAACTTCATGGTGATGGGGAAACAACTGTAAATATCAATACCTCACAAGAAATAATATAAATATTGCATGAAGACTCTTTGCCTCAGGAAGATATGTCTGTTTTGAAATAGTCAGTACTTTAAGTTCCGAAAAAAAGCAATTTAATTGCCTCCCTTCTTTGAACATCTTAGGTAGCAGTTATTTTGAAAGGCTGAAATTATTGATTCAGTGTATTTAAGAACTTGTATTTTCTAGTAGTATATGAGAGAGAAAGATTGTGGACCTTAAAGATGCTGAAATATATCAGAAGTTGATGTTGTTTACAACATGGAAACTGAACAAGGAAAACTTCTTGTAGGTTTGTATACTTCTTGTATCTGCAAGTCCTCATCAGTTGTCCTGGTACAGATTTTCTTAGATTTACTTATAGATTTGATAATTTTCTTCTGGGTCTTGTCTTCACTGTGGCTGAAGTACTACCAGTATGATGTTCTTTATGCTTTCTCCTTTGCGGTTATTCCTGCATGTTAGCCCAGAGTTACTGCTGGTCAGAGGAGGGGATAAACACAGCTCAAAAAGACAGATCTGTTGTTTAGGGTGAGGTTTTTGTAGTTTTGTTTTTATAGATTTAATATAAGGATCCTAACCCAACACATTTTTGTGCTGTGATTGTGAAAAGAGTAAAGAGTTTGCAGTCTTGGAAATTGCAGCTTGGTTGAAGTACTGAAATTGTAAAGCTCAGTGCACAACTGAGAACTAGTGTTCTGACTCTTCCCACACAGAATAGGTGGTAGGACTCTGAAATGATGATCCACATTAGTTGATTTTTTACAAGGCTTTATTATTCAGTTTCTTTTCTACTACTCCCTTTTTGTCTTAGTTAAAAGTTTATTATTACTTAGTTACTATTATTAACTTAGTAATACAAATAACAGGTTTATGTTGCATCATTATAATAGCATTAATTTTTGCCTGAGATGTGAAGTTATCTTACACCAAACATAGTCATGAAATCAACAGATCTTCTCGAATATAATGACAAGATCCTGTCATCTGAATTTAAGTTTCTGGATAGTGAACAAAATCATATTAAATGCCCATATCTGTCTTGTTCAGTAATTGTAAAATAAATAAATCAGTCTTTGTGCTTTTCTAATAAGTCATATATTTGCAATCTCCAGGGACTTTGTAGAGGTCTGCTGTAAGGACTATGAATGGTCATCTTTATTTTTCCCTTAGTAGTGTTTAAATGGGCATTTCAATATGTGATGGTATATAGTATCCTCTCTTTTCTCTCTTTTTTTTTCTATTTTTTTTTATTTTATTTTATCAGGGGGATGAATCTCTTTAATGCTAAAATCACTTCAGGTGGATCTATGTACATCTAGTTAAGATTACTGAACTTGATCTGGGAAACAATATTGCTGTATTGGGGGAAAAACTGTATATTGATTGGTATAAAAAAAAGTGTAAATTAAAAATGGATATACTTTGAAAATGTACTTTTTTCTTTTGCCTAAGTTATCTTAAGGACTTCAGGAAATATCCCAAGTGTTTGAGAAAGTTGGTATTTTATGTATGTATTTGTGAAGTTAACTGAGAGCTTCTTAAAGTGCAGAGAGTTTCTAGGTCGTGCTGTGTCAGGAACATTATTCATTCATTATGTTGGGATTTGAAGTCCTTTTAATACTGTAGTCTTCCAAATCTCACTGTGCCAGGTGTGTGATATCTGCCTCGACTGTCAGTTGTTGGGAATGAGTGTTCTAGAGAGTTCTTACTTTGGGAGAGATAAAGGTCTCCCTTGGAGAAATGTGCCCAGTAAGACTAGTACAAAACTAGATGGGTTACCTAACATACTCCTTGCTTTCTTTGGCTCAGACCTCAGTTCAGGGTTTTCTGAAGAAACTGTTCAAGTTACTTTCTTGTGATAGTGATATATTTGAAGAGATTTCACAGTGGTTTGTATGTATTAGAAAAATTAAGGGTATATGGTGTCTACACTTAAGTAAGCAAAACGGTGTAAAATTTTATAAAACACTCTCTGTACCATGGAGATTATTCAGGCAGCTTGGTCAGGTAGGAGTTCAAACAAGTTCGATGAAGCAAGTTCTGAATGAATGTCACTGCTTAGTATGCAATGCCTTGGTTCCAGAGCATTTCTCTCTGATTTTTTTTTTGGAGGAGTTCTTTGTTTCTTCCCCTCACCTCCTTCTAATTTTGCTACACAGTGAGTCAGATTCATCTCCAATTTTGCTATCCCTGTGGTCTTGCAACCACTAAGCTTGTGACTTTGGGTAAGGAAAAAAAAAATCCAACTATGTTGCTGATTATTATGTGTAGAGTTAACCATGTGATGTTTTCATTAAAATAAGCTATAAGTATTTGTTACTAATTGGGTTAGGGGAAATATCTGCTACTGATAAAAGCCTGTTGATCATCCTGAAGTTACTATCTCCTACTATTTGAAATTAATCACTTTACTGTTCCATTTTCCCAACTTTTTTGGGTACATTCCAGGCACAATTGGGTTTGTGTGTTAGAATTCTGCTAAAAATAGCTTACCTTTTAGTCTTCATAAAGTTTTATTTTCTCCTATGTTCCAGTACCAGCAGCATTTGAAGGAATTTTTGAAGAATCTGACTCCTTTGTCATACTACTTTTGTAAGAGGAAGTTGTGTAGAAGACTTCAGTGGCTTAGAGAAAAATCAGATGGTTCTTCTCAGAAAGTGTTTTTTTTTCCATAGATAATATGTGCAGAGACAAATTACTTAAAATATAACTCAGTTATGCATACAGAAGGGCATAGTTCCAACTGAAGTCAACACTGCAGTGTGTCTTCTGCCATCTTAAGTCATTGGGTAAATCTTTGGATCTTGCTGTACATCTAGAAATACCATGGTGCAATGGTTTCTGTGATCTACTTAGATTCTTTTATGACTGCTGTAGGCTGTAAGTGTAGATGAGGGAGTTCCAGTTAGTGCTTCTAAATCTTTGTCAAATGATCTGTCTTTAGTCATACTTGTCTGGTAGCCTAACTACAGAATCAAAGTAATCTTTAAAATTTTATTGCTTTTCCTCACATGTGATATTTTCATGGGTTTTCTTCTCGGTACTGTCTGCCAGAGAACAAACTTGCAACTAGTGGAGCTTAGCTATAATACAAGACCATGTAGGTTCTGTAGCTGCTCACAGTGTGATATTAATGGTATTAATTTAGCAACATCAGCGATATTAACTAATTTCCTCATTCAGACTGTGACATTTGTTTGGTAAAAGGATCGTTAAACATATGCAAACATCCGATGTGCAGTAAAAGGTTTTCGGGCTGCGACAAATGATAAATGAGGAAATTACAGGTTGTAGGAAAATGTAAATATCAGTCTTTAGAAATCTGTCCTCTGGCAAGACAAAAACGTTCCCCTCTAAGCAATGAAGGATTCATTGTTTTCTTTTCACATCCATAAGGAATGCTGGAGACTATTTTACATACTTAACACATATCTTGATGTCTCTTCCTTTCTTTCAGGCACGGATGTTGAATTGGGATTTGTCCTGGTTTTGTTAAGCAAGTACTCCAGCAGTGCACTGTAGAAAAGTGCTCAATTAACTCCTCCTATAGTCTTCTGGATATTTTTGAGTCTGTCTCAAGTTTTTTTTATTAACAGCTTTATTTCACTTTTTTTAATGAGCTGTTATGCAAGAGATTAAAGTAGGAGCTCTCATATTAAGTCCCTTTCCGTACAAACTTGCTTGTTAATTAATGATTGCATTTACTGTGGTTTAGGGAAAGGATTAATCTAGTTTCAGATGATCCTTGCAAATTTCTTTACTCTTCTTGTCTGTAACTAAGGATTTGTAGTGTCAAGAATACTAACATCACCAGCTTCAGAACATAAAACTTTTGACAATACAGTGCATTTGCAGTAGCTTATGACTTAGTGCAATTCATGAGTAAATTTTCTAGCTTCCATACCCATGTTCTAAAGTGTGACTGAATACTGTACTTCAGCCACTGCTGTTTGCTTTATTAAAGATATGGCTGAAATTGTTCTGTTTATCAAACAATAAAACTAAATTATGAGTTCATCCTGCTTTTATCTGGTAATATCACTATCTCCAGCATCTTACTATTGTAGTGTTATAGTTGTGCTCATGTTCTTGAATTTTGCTTAGAAGTTATGACAACAGCCTTTCACTTAACTTGTAGAAGTGGACTCTTGTGAAAACATAGAATTACTAAAGTTGCTGTGCAAAATCAAAGATTTGGCAAAATGGGGAAGGGACAGAACAGCTCTGAGAGGGTGCTCTTAGATAGTATGTGGAAAAAAAACAGGAAACTCACACCTTAGAAGTTTTGAGTGACTTGATAAAGGACCATAAAAATGATGCTCTCTTCTGAATATTCTTTGTTCTTTCTATATTAGGTTACTGCTTACCTGGCAGATGTTCCCAGACTGAGAATGGCATGATGTGGAGGACGCTGCAGTAGAAGTGTTTAATCCCCCACTCTTTGGTATGTTTTCACTTTTCATAACAAAATGCATTGCATCAGTAAAATGTGAGTTGTTGAGATGCATCTGTGAAATATGCAAGAATATGGGGCTGACCTCATTAAAAGCTTTTATAAATACAATGCAAAAAAACAGATCAGCTGTTGTATTGCTATCATTTGATGGTTTATTTAAAATCATTTTGATGAGGCTATTTCTGAATCTTTTGCATTCATTGAATAATTATGATTAGATATTAAGATAATGCAATATTATAAATCTACTGAAAGCATTTTTGCCTTAGGAGTTTACTTGTAGAGAGACTTTCTGATTCTTCTCAAGGCATTAACATGTGCATTTCTGCTGTGGTTCTGAGGAAATGTAGAAGGACTGAGTTCCAGGTAATTTGTGAAATTCTCACACCCGTTGCACTGATTTTAAAAATATGTGCATTGTTAATGAAGAAGTATGTGTACATAGCTGTGAAGATTCTTAAAACCGGTCATCTTTCAGAGACTAAAATGTCTGCTTTTTAATTCTAATCAAATACTAAATGCAGAAAACCCTAAACTCCTTAATTAACATGAAAACTTAATATATGCTTAAAGGCTCTGATGAGTTTCAGCCTGCTGCTTTTATGGATACAGAGTTGTTGCCAGAAAGATTCCTGTTCATCTGGGTACCAGTCTTGCAACATGAGACTCTAGCATACATAGGATGAAACAGTTTAAATACACAGGCACCTGAAGGACAAGCATGACTATATTCTTTGCAAAGAGTTTTTTGGTTCTGTTTTCAGTAAAACATCAGGTCATTTAGTATTCACTTTCAAACAGCCCCTTGTCATGAGTGAAGCCAACTACAAAAGGCAAAGAAAGTGACTATCTCTAGATTCTGTTTGGTCAAGTTTATTTCTGTGCAAGAGTCCAGCATAAATACCAGTTTTCTCAGTCTCATCTATGAGCAGAATGTAATATTTACACTTGCACAGTCAGCTGTCTGATTTGCAGACAAGATGACTTCTGCCCATCAAGTTATCAACATGAATTCCATTAGAAGTTGGGACTCAAAGCTTCAGGAGTTCTAGGGTATGCTTTCCTGGTCTGAAGTCCTCACTTCTTCTGTGCTGCAAGGCAATAATTTCTGAGCACGGACTATTTTAAGCCTTGTACTGAACAGCCAGGCTTTTTCCTTCTCTTCTGTCACTGATATTTTTGGTTGGATTTGTTAGGGTGGGTTCAGAGCCAGCAGCAGAACTTGACTGAATTAAGAGTGGCAGGTGTCTGATTCTTAGATTTTTCTATTATTCAAATACTTGTAAAATAATTACCTCTAGGCCAGATGCTTGTCTATTTCTAGTCTTCTGCCATTCCTGTTTGCTTTAAAGCATGAAATGAGGAGTTTCCTTGCATAGAAAAATCTCCAACATAGATCTAATGCAACATCCCAGTGTTCAAATCCTGCTTCAAATCCTGTTTCCTGATTTGTCACAAATGCAATGCAGTATCTTGGAGAAGGGACAAAAACACTGTGTGATTTGGTGATGCTGTTTGCTAAAAAGTCCAGTCAATGGGAAGGAGGATATAGTCAGTTTGAGTATCTCTAAACTGAGCTATGATCTGCAGAGACAGGTAGTCTAGATTTTCCAGGTTCTCCACACTCATGGAATTAGCTCTCATAAAGCTGATTAATGTGGGTTTGTACATTTATTAAATATATTTGGATATACCTGTTTAAATATTTGTGGGGAGTTAAAATATCACTGAAATTGTATTGGTTTCACTGGAAGCAGAGAACTCTACAAATCAGACCAATTAGGTGTCTAAATAGAATTTCAGAATTAATCCACCTTTGAATTAATCTCTCTTATTTTCTTCTCTCCAACTTACTGGTGTATCAGAATAATTTCTTTTTTTAAATAATGTTTGTGAAGACTTTTCAAGATAACCAAATAAAAATGTCTGTAGTGTTCTGAAAAAATTACACAGTGAGGCTACTGACGTGAAACTGATTATTTTTAAATTTGTCTTCAGATAAGTAAAGACAAAATAGATGTTTTCTGTTTTGTTACAGTGGAAGAAACAATTTTCTTTTTTTTTTTTTTTGGATGTATAATGCAGTGTTGCAGTTAACTGTTGACCCTGCCTTTACACTACAGGAATTTTTGGAACTATGAGTGAGCAGTCAAGCAGAAGCCAAGCTTAAGCAACAACTCTGATGAATGACATCTCAAAGCAGAAAGAATGCTTTTTAATACCTTAAGGCATTGCCTGTAGAAAGGGGAAAAAAAAGGATTTTCAGTCTATTCATACTCTTAAGGCTGTGTGTGTGCGCGTGTGTGTGTGTACATGTACATGTGTGCATTAAAAGTTTAGAGAACCCACAGAGAAAAAGATGGTGAAGCTGGAACTTCCAAGGCTTGTGATATTTTGTGTGACTACTATGCTGGATAAACTGGATTTACTACCTTGCTTTAATTGCATGTGTGAAGAAATTTAGTGGTGACTGTGCTTATCTAGCAAGGAAACTTCGTATCGAAAGCAGGGAAATTATTAACACTAAATTTAAGCTATTGAATTGCGTATGCTAAGATAGTTCATCCTTCATCAGCTAACATATAGTTCAATGCTGTTCTGCATTACTAAACAACTTGGTATAAGCAGCCCTGCAGAGTAAAATTAGTGCTGAGCGCTTAAGTCTTCTGTGGTCTTTTTCTTTATACCAGTTCAAGTCAGTCCTTTCAGCTGAATTTGAATTAACATTTGTCGTTAGTTTTTTAAATGGACCTCTAAAGTACATCTTCCAGTGTACTTTTATCCAAAAGGTGTACTCTCTGTGCTTTGAGATGGCTCCACAGCATAAGCCAAAGGACAGTAAGTGGGAGCATCTGGGAAGTTTGTCATGCATTACAGATATATATTCAACTGAGCTACTTAAGAATTTCTGCTGAAATAAATCACATTTTTCATGTTATTTTACACTGAGAACATTCCAGAATAGGCATTGTTTTCTAAAGGAGCAGTGAAATGAAACCAGAACTACTTACAGAAGACTGTGACTTTTAAAAAGTGAATGTAGCCAAGTAATGATGTCATCAATGAAGTGAACGAAACCATTTTAGCAGTGTTGCATTAAAAATTCGTTATGCTGCTATTATAGATAATCTGTTTTATTTTTTTAGCAGCTTTGAGATAACAATAGCTGCTCAAATGTTGAAAGAGAGAATAGCAGAATAACTTTTCCCTTACCGTGGTGGTGAGGGTCCCTTTCTGCACTGATGGTGACATGGTTTAAGAAGAATGGTCAAATGCCCTGGAAAATGTGACCTATGAGGAAAGACTAGAAATTGGTGTAGAGTCTAGGAAGGACAAGATTGAGGGTAGACATGGGTTTTCAGAGGCATCAAATATTGTGAAGAGGAAGGGAATAATATTTTCTTTATTCATTGGAAACAAGACAACAAATACTGGCCTTAAGCTTCACTAGAGATTAAGGCTAGATAGTTAGAGCTCTTTATTTGCAAATATGGATTTGATTTCTAAAAGAGGTTTGAAACCTCTGGAAGTTTGAAGTATAGATAACAAACAGGGATCAGAGTGGCTCAGTGTAGCTGGGCATGCCTGGGAGAGCTAGATGGATTGGACAATTTCTTCAAGAAACCCCTCTAGGTCTAATCATTGATGGGTAATAAAACATTAGACTGTCTTGTGTCAACAGTGATCCGTGCTTTTACTTCTTGATGTGTAGTGTGCAATAGAAGCAGGATGTGACTAAAATCTTAAAGAAAGGCAAACTAAGTCAGGGTTCAGTTTAGTGAACTAAGAAGCTGAATCCTTCTTCTACATCACAGATTCCAAACTATTGGAAAGGGATGTGGATTTAGAATAAGCACAAATCAAGGTCGGAATTTTCCAGAATGCTGATTATCCTTGCAGACATGTGTTTGTCAGACATATAAATTTAAGTATCTTGTTGGCAGTGGTCTCTAGTACATATATCACAAATCCTAAGGAATGCAGAAGTTATGTGGTATGGTATTAAGTGAATTTCTCATTATCCTTTTGAGTTGTAAAATAAAACTAACCAAACAACCAAATTCAACCCTGAAATAGAATTTGAAAGCTTCGTAAGTGAAGGCAGTTAAGTAGCTTTCAAATGTCTGGTCTCTCTTAAAATATATTCCAGAAGTTCATTTTTAAAAATCCATTTAGTGGATTTGTTTTGGTGATTCAGTTCATTTCACTGTTGGTGTGGTGTTTTTTTTGGTTTGGGGTTTTTTGGTTTTTTTTTTTGATGAGACAGTCTCAGAGTTAGAGTTAGCTAAACCAATTTGCAGATCAGGATTTAAAAACACTGAACCACAATATGCCAGTTTCTATACTCTTCATTTCTCCACCTCCTCTTCCCTTCCTCATACACTAGGAGAAAATGATCTGTCTAGTTTTGATGTATTTTGCACAACACAAACTAAGCTTGTTAAATCCAAGTCAATTATAATGAAATGTTTGAGCATATGTCAGCTTCCCAGAAAATTGTGTTGTGCAATCCAGCACTTCTCTATTCTGACAAGCTGAAGAAATGTTTCCAGTAGAGGAATCGATCAGAAGAAATGAATCATCGGGGGAAGGGGGTTGTGCAGAAAAAGGCAAAAATATTGCCCTCTAGGAATTAGACTTAATTTACTGTTGAGTGAACTTGGGCTAACTCTAGAAAGGTTATAACCTGAAGTAGCCCATGACATTGCAAAACAGTGTTCAAGTTGTTTGTTATACTCATCTTCTGTGTTTGGCTGACACAGACAGAAAGATCAGTGTCTGAGGAAGTAACTTCCTCTGAACCTTTGATCCCAGATGCTGTTGCTCCTACAGTAGCCTTAGGAAGAGTAACTGTCAGACTTCTTGTGTTGCGTTGTGATATGAAGGAAATGGTCCAAGTTTGCTTTGTCCATTATATTATCTCTTGTCGAAGGAAAAAAGCGTTGAGCTTGTTCTATATTATGCTCTGTCCTTTGTAAGCATATGCTCTGTAGAAACCACTGATAGAAAGGTGTTGCATTTAATAATGGAAGCCTCTGAAGATGTCAGCTGTTCTTTGTGGTTGAAGACTTAGAGTGCTGATGTGAAACAATTTACTGCAGATATGAACCTGTCATTTTATTTCTAAAGTAGAATTTGATCACTAGATTACAGTAATCCTATTCTTGGCACATAAATTGCAGAAAATATAAGGCTGAGATCAAAGTCATTTTCAATATAATGTAATTCACTATGAATTCTTGTGATACATCAAGGTTTAGACTTCTACTTGAGTAACTTCATTTACCTTTGCTTCTTTAGAACAACTTGTGTGACAATGTCTAAGTAGTTGGTCTCTTTAAATGGTAGTAATAGAAGAGAGGTAGCTAGGGAAGTGGATGCTGCAGCATGCTGTGCTCATGTTTGTGTATTTGTGGATGGGGGAACATGTCCATTTCTGCCTTGATAAATAGGGCAATGATGTTCCCTGTTTCTATTTTGGTGTGGTTTTAAAATCAATGCTATCATGCATATACTGAAGGTACTGATAGCATAATTTGAACAATGGACTACTTCTGTTTCAACATGAACTAACTTGTCATGTATTGGTCTGCTTTTGAGAATCCTAAATAAATATTTTTTAAAGTAAAAATAGTACTAAGGGCACTGAAAATAAGTAACACTCTGGTCTAATCCAGTGTTCTCATTCTTCTATCGAGGCATTAACAAGTGTCTGTCAAGTCCCGTGTTTTATCTCTGATTGCGGACGATATCAGGCACTTAAGTGTGTAAGAACACACATATAGTGAGCTATGCTGTGGAGAAGTCCCTTTGATTCAGCAAGCTGTGCTGTGTCTACGCTGTTGCAATTAAAAATCCTGGATGGATTTTTTTCACCTGTAACTGTAAATTTTCACTAAATTGAACTTGGTTTACCATTCTAACAATTTCTGAACATTTATGTTTGGATTGTGCTTTTCACAGGGACTCCTGAACTTTACTTCTGGGTGGTAGTTTGTAGTTCTGAGCCCTTAACTGAGTATGGATCAGTAAGGTAATGTCAAGATAGTTCAGTAAATGTGATTAGAGTAAGGCTGTTATGAAAATCAAAAAGATACTATCTGTAAAAGAGAGGAAATTCTTTTAGTCACAGAAAATGGCAGGTTGAAACATATTATGTCTTATGAAGGAAGAAAAAGATTCACTGTGACTTAAGTTTATTGGTTAAAAAAAAAACCAACAAAAAACTTGTTAATTAAAACTGTATTCGAAATCCCATGTAAATTTTGTGTTCAGAAAAAAACAGCAATTAAAATTGCTTATCTGATGAACTACAAATGTGTCGGGTATATTGTGAAAGTGATTTCGTTCAAGCTGGAATATGGTAAGGATTCTTTGACTGTTGGTAGGAAAAAACCCAAAGCAGATGTTAAACTCCTTTCCCAGAAAGCCTTTTTGTAAACTTAATTTTACATGTTGATTTACTACTGTGTTATAAAAAGGTGGCTCAGAAACATAGTTTAGTTGGCTATGAATGTTAGGTATTACTAAACATTGCGCATCATATGTTGGAGGAGGGGAAAAACAAACTACAAACAATCACACAAAAGCAGTGACACTAAAGCATCCGGTGTAGAAACCTGATTGTAGAGGCTGATGATTTGATTTAGTGCAACTTCTGATGTCTAATTGCTATTATATTTCACATCATCGGCTCTAGGCATCCTGTGCTGGAGAAGTTTTATGTTCACATGGCTGTGAAACTAGAATGGATAGTATTACAGAACTTAGTTTACTTTAAAACTGTGGGGGCAATTTTAAAATTTTTTTTATGGGGATCTTGATGTGAGCTTCCCCAAGAGAATTCCTGAGCTACATTGCTGTAGCTCTGCAAGAAGTGGAGAAGGGAGAGGTTAAGTTTACAATGCACCTAATGCAGGTGCTGTATTCTCTCAGTTCTGGGAAAGCTTCATGGTTGTAATAAGATTTTAAAAAATTACTCTAGAGAATTTTTTTAAAAGAAGTCTTGAGGTTCTTGGTTTGTTTTTATTTATTCCATCTCATCCCATTCCAAGACTTATTAAAAAACCCCCAAAAAACAAAACACATTTGGGTTTAAAACTGTTTTGCTTAAGTGCAAAACTAGTTAGTGTTATTTTGCTTTTGTTCTTTGAGCTGTTTACAGCTTTTTTGAGCTTTTCTACAGTTGTGCAAGATTAGAATGAAGTGATTAATGAGATCAGTTGTTAAAATCTTGGTTAATATCTGGCAGATGGAGCTTTAAGAAAATCACCAAGCATCAATGCAGTCTACATTTGTTGCAAACCTCTTTGACACTAAGTATCACTTCTATGTAATATTGTGCTATTGCTTGAAAGCTTTACTTTTTTGAGCAGTTAATTTATTAGCTGCACAGGTATTTTGTTCTGCAAAATGTGATCACGTCCATATACAGGCAATATTTTTTCTCTAGCAAATTGCATCTTTTACTTTTTGCCTTCCAATGTATACAGCTTAGTGATCTATTCGTGGCCTTACAAAGCTTTAAATAGAACTTGACATTTGTGTTTCTCATGAATCATGCATTTATCAGCATGTGTGATACATTATTAATCTTTAGTTTGAGGATTCAAGTGTTGTCACTGAAAACATGCATCTTAGCCTATTTGAATATTGCCAAGACAGGAAAAAAATACCAAAATCATTCTTTACACTTGTTGTTCTTATGAAATTAGAAATGCTCTGTTTATATTTAGAAAGCTTATATGCTGGGACACAGGTGGAAAAATAATAAGGTGGGAGATGGATACATGACTGATTTAACACTATTTTGCCTATAAGAACCACTTGCCATTAGTTAAAGTTCATGTACTCACATCATGAAGTGCACCTTTTTTTCCTCTGGGTGTATTGTAGCAATGCCAGCTGTAGGAGGAAAGATGGGTCAGATATAAAGAATAAATGGACACTTGATCATTCCAGAGCTAGAGAATGGTAATTCTAGTATAGTGAATATGGAATAGAGAAGATACCATGTTGCCCAGTGGTGTGGTTGCTATAGTCAGACTATTAGAGCAACAACTTTAAGATTCTTAGACACGTGCCATGGTAGAACAGAATAACTTGGAGGAAAACTAGACAAGTGTTAAAATGATCTTCGTGAGAACTTAGGAGTGAAAGCACCTGAACAAAAAGCAGTTTGAATCTTTTGGTCTCTTCTGCTGTGTGTACTGTTGTTGGTGCATACCACTGTGGTCTGCTGATCCCTTTCCAGGACTTCACATTGAGTTAGAATGCCTGCTTACTGCTAAGGCTGTAGTCTGATTTAAAGGACTATAGAGATCAGTATGTTTGTATAAGTTAAGTGTAAATGTAAATGGAAGTGGCTGTTTAGAGATCTACAAGGAGATAGGATTGGAACACCAGATAGGTTTGTTCCAGTGCTTTGCTGGGGTGTGCAGCAATCCTTCCTTTGGCTGCTGAACAGGAAAGGGTTAGAAACCTTAACATGAAAGGTAACAGAGGATCTTCTCCTTCTCCCCTTCAATTGATGCTTCCCAAACAAGAGAAGATTTTGTGTTCATGTACAAAAATTTCTCATTCTGTAATTCAGGCTTTGATTATTTATGTGTCATTTTTAAAATGCAATTCAGATGAAGCTACAATATTCGAGAAAATTTTTTTAATTACTGAAGTCATTCTTGGTGGGAAGAAGAAAAAAAGACAAAAACCCAACAAACTTATCCTGTAATTTATGTATTTTTAAAGAACTTGCTCAATGGTGGCATCAGTGGTACTGGTCTGCATCAAAAAACAGTATTAAGTTGCTAAACTTGTTCTCAAGTCTGGCCTTGATTTAACTCTGACTTGCTTTTCATGTCAGCTTTGGATTTTAGAGTGGGAGTTTGTTGACACTGGATCTTTATAACTGCTTGTTACTTATATTGAAAAGGTCATATTTCAGATGAAGATAGCCCCTTTGAAGGAAAACAATCAGTTTATCTTTACCTCAAAGTTTTAGTACCACATGTCACACCTAAAATGTTGATCCACACAATCCTGCCATTCAGTTGCTTATGTTGGTTTTCTATGTGTAATTAGTAGTAGTAGACATCTTGTCTGCAGCCACTTCTGATGTTTTTTTCTTACACAGCAATAAAAGGGGTTGAATTGTTAAGAACAGGAGTCTGGCTAGAAACATGACAGCAGTCATGGAAATACAGACACTTGTAGACCAAGTTGGTAGTATCTTAATTAAGCCCAATGTTGCTACATTGATAATTCATGTAGTCTTTCAGAACCCTCCTCTTCAGTACAGACTTTCCAAAAATTATGTAAGTCTATCAGATACAAAGTGATCCTAAATGTTTTATCTGTTTTATATTGCCAATTCTTAAATGTTTGGGCTATTGAGCTCCTCCTGTTACAGCTCTTGAGGTATTTTGTTCATAAAAGATTGTACTGAAGCAAGGTATTTATATATGTGTTATTTAGGCCCTGATCAAACTTCTTAAAACCTAATGTTTGGGGCTTTTTCTTAGCCCACAGAACATTTCTTTGACTTGTATATTAATTACTTCCTTGCCAGCTGTGCTTGGGGAGGGAAAGATTACTTAAGTATTTTTCAGTGTGGTGTGGAAAAAAAAGGAGGTTGCAAAAAAGCAGCCTATATACAATGTGAACTCTTCTGTATTTGTGTGCGTTTGCATACTTGAATTCAGAATCATTTAAGTTGTGTGTGTGTGTATATACACTGTACTTTGTTTCATCAAAATAATGTGAAATTAGGTAAAAGTGGTATGAATCATAATGACAGGCTTGGTGCCTTGGTATCCAAGATACGTTAACATGCTGATAAGTTACTTGTTTTCCTGCTGTGAGAACTGGTTGCTGTATTTGATTCTTTAGCTGAATACAAACTAAATTAAATCTGCAGTGACCTATATTGTGCTCTAGCTAATGACCCAGTTAACCTCTGGTTAATTTTCTGTCTCTTGGTGTCCTGGGAACAGGGACATGTTTACTTCAGTTGCCACAAACCTTTAGAATGTGCCACTGGCATTTATTATTCTAGAGCTGTGTGTTTTAATAGAAATTAGCTAATGGGCCATGGGGGTCTGCAGAAGTTGTAGAATGCCAATGAGGAGTTCTCTTTCATTTTTCCTCCACCCTGATTTACATGACTAAGCTTTTAGCTTTTCTTGGTTTTGTTTTTGTTTCTTGAGTATTGATCTGTCTCCTGTGGAGGAAACAAACTATTTGCTTAACGTGCAGGAAGACACCATTATTGGCAGCTTCCCAGAGACTCCCCTCTTCTGCATGCTTTAAATTAAACTAGAACCAGTGCAGACATTGGTAGGGAAGTTTCCAGCTAATGCAGTGTTATTATTTCATGGCTGTGTTATGCAAATCAATCTGAATATAACCATAAAGTAGTAGTAATGAATATCTTGTCTAGTGTCAGATATGAATACCACTTTTCTGATGCAAATGGGATTCTCTGGTGACTGTGTGGGCTCATCTATGAAGTATACGTTCTTCTTCAGGAAATGAAGTTACACTGATAGAGTAACTCTCAGAGCAAGGCAGAATGATTATCCC
This sequence comes from Megaceryle torquata, assembly GCA_024611175.1. Taxonomy (NCBI): domain Eukaryota; kingdom Metazoa; phylum Chordata; class Aves; order Coraciiformes; family Cerylidae; genus Megaceryle; species Megaceryle torquata. Next base: position 17,089 of record JANIJG010002328.1, read on the forward strand.
CACTGATTTGTACTAATGGCCCATATTGTCTGTGTCATGGATCTATTAAGTAATTCACAGTCCAAAACAATCTGAACCTTTTCTGACATGGAGAATATCTAATGCCTACAGGTCGAGGCCTTGAGAAACAGCTGTTCTAGAGCCAGTCCTTTCTGCTCTGTCTGCTCCTTTAAATTTTTAATCGCAAATTTCTTTTCAAGAGGAAATCCTTTCTTATTTTTTGTTTTGCCCATGGCAGCAACAAAACCAGGTAGAAGGCGCCTACCGAGTGCTCAGCCTTATGCTGTAGTGTAGCTGCTCTGCAAAGAGCAGATGGAAGCAGTTCTACAGCAATCCCGAGTCCCGTGTTGGTCATGTAAACAGATGGGATTGGGGTGGGCGGAAGTGGGGAATTTTGTGCTGTTTTGCTGAGCTGTAAGACACTTGTTAGTTTTAATTTGGGACTTTTTGTGACCTAAGAATCACTGCTTGATGATCGTATGTTAAAAATAGGCAACACTGAGAGTGACAGGAGAATTTCCATGATCAGATTCTTGAGAAGTTGCTCTGTTCAGCCAGGTGGCCTAGAGCGCAGAAAGTAAGTAGTGTGTGTGCCTTGACTATATTCTGCAATTTTGTTAGAAACCAGCAACCTCCACCAGCTGGGGATATTCTCTTTTTATCCGTCCTCATTTCCTTGTTAACTGTTAAAAACCAAAACAACCACACACCCCTCCAGGACCCCAACCCCCCAAAAATGAAACAAATTCCCCAAAAGCCCAAGCAAAACCTAAATATTGACCATGAGAAAACCATTTGAGACAGTGACCATACAAGCTTTATCACTACCTGTGGAACCACTGCCATCCAAATAGGACTTCATATATGTTCTACATGGTGGTTAAACAAATCTGTTCCTCTCTTGTAAGAGCTTATCTGTAAAGGATCCACAACATCATCTCATACTGGACATTGCAATGGTTCCCCTTATTGTAAGGGGACAAAAAAATCATGTGACTCTGTGGAAATAACCTTGAAGTTGTAGGTTACATTGTTACAGTGTGGCTTTATGCCTGAACTTAAGTGATGAAAAAGTGTCCTGTTTTTGCCTGGCCTTGTGGTTTTGGTTTGTTTGTTGTGGTTTTTTTCCTTTTCTCATGGCAAAGGGAGAAACAAGTTATCAATCTCTGTGTGTTCTTCTTCCTGAAAAATGTGTCTGAACAAAAGGAATTTTAAGCCACGAAATATTAAATCTCTCCTTTACTGACTCTGGAGCATCTTGAAATGAAAACTTTTTCTGTCAGTCAGAGTACAGGGAATTCTATGTATAAAGGGAGCTACAGTGCCCCACAGCTTAGTCCCTAGGCTTTTCTGTTTATGAGCTTATTCTGTCAGGGTCTGTTAGTTTTGGTATTGTTAGCGGTTTAACAGGATTTCAGACATGTTGGTGGTCTCCATGGGTCCTTTCCCTGTTTCACCTCTGAGTATTCCCACTGCTAGAGGAAAAAAGCAACTGTGACTGAGGAGATTGGAATTACACACAGTGTAATTCCCTTATTCATAAATTTATAAGGGAGTTGCTTCTCTTGTTTAGTGGTTGAGAAGGACCGAATCACAATCTTTTGTAAGAGATGGAATATACTTTTCAGATATTTCAGATCTTAAGCTTAATAATAAATCTTTATTGTCTTTTCTTGTGCTTAAAAAGCAATTAATGAGGAGTTATTCCTATGTACATGTATGTGATGTTTCTATTAATTTGTACTAATCTGCAATCAGTGCTATTGAGCCAGTATTGGGAGATTGTGCAGATTGAAGACCTAACCTGGGTTTCTTCAAGACCAGGTAAGAAAAATATACTGAGTATATTATACTGTACTTCAGATTAAGTTCTCATGTGGTATGTGTTCAGATGAATTTTGTGATTAAAAATAGTTGTGCCCTTTTCTTGAAGGGGCAATCTGATAGCTTGTATTCATCTGCTGTAAGTAGTTTCTGAATAACTTACAGTGCAGAGCAATGAATTGTGATCAGCTTTCAAACATGAAGGTATGGATTCACAAGAAAGGTAAAGGAAAAAGCTGAAACATTTCTTAACTAGAATTTCAGAAAGACATTTCAGAAATGCTGTTCACTGAATATGATTTTCATTGCATGCCTTTTTACAAAAAGGGAAAAGATTTTATTAATATTTTGAGTGATCACAAGAGATTTCATGTAAAATTTGATAATATTTATTATGAAATTCATCTCTGAACTGCTTTTGATTGTCAACATTACCTTCCTAATAGTTTTATTTCAAATACTTAACTGCAGTTTTCAGAGCTGCTACTCTTGTATTTGATTTCCTTCTTCAGTGATTTTTATATTGAATCCTACAGGAAACTTAACTGATGCTGCCTACACTTAGAGATAGTATCCAAATTCTCCTTGTCTCAGAGGACTGAAAATACTTTGCATAAGTATTCTGTAGTACAAGTATGGTATGAAGAACCTCATCTCATATGTACTTGTAAAGCAGTCTTTTTGAACTGTAAACACTGTAATGGAAAAGCAGTACATGATTTTTGGGACTTGAATTTTATTTAAAAACAAATGTCAAAAATAAAATAAACTTGGGGTTTCATCTTGCAAACATGACTGTAAGTAGGCTGGTAATGACACTCATGAATCTGCTTGTTTAGCTTGATGGATATAATTCCCAAAAACTTCTTGCAAAAAGTTAAAACATAAATTAGCATATGGATCTAAGGGTAAGGAATACAGGATTTAGAGGTGGCTGTTTATGGGTACTGATTCTGTTATCCCCAAGTTTAAAATACGTTTAGTGTATTGAAATCAATTCTGTTACAATTTTCTTTTCCTTTTTAATTGATATACCTAAAAACTCTGAAACAAGATACCAATCTTTTAATTGCTAACTGCCTTTTTTCTCGTTTCTCTTCTTGCTGCTCTCTAATTACTGTGAGCAGGACAACAGTTCATATTCCAAGTAGTTTTCAACACAGAATACAGAATTCAAGTAAATTCTGTTATTCCACTTCTCTTCAAGGCAGAATTTGAAAAGATGCTATGCCCTCTTCAGTTAGTGCAGGTGCTCAAGATAGCACTGATTAAGGAAACTTATGTTAAACCACACTGTTTTTCTAAACCACAGCAATGCATAAGCAGTATTGTGCTCAGAATGTTTATAGAAAGAATAAAGCATGGCTGTGTCAAATTGTCAAATTAGTTTTCATACTTTCAGCCCTTGGATATATACAGAATAATTTTATTTTTGTCCCCCATCCAACTGACTTAAAGCCGTCAAATGTCACTTCCGTTACTCTGACAGTCAGGTGTTAAACTCAGCAAATGAAAAAGAAGATATATGGAAAAATATTCATAATTTGGAAGGTGTGTGGGGAGAGGTAGCCATTCAGTCTGTGAGTTTAATAACCAATTTAATCTTTTAATTATATCATTCTATTTGTGATCTGGTATTAATTTGAAGTCAAGTGACTTCAGTACAGTTGCACTAGGATACATAAATATGAAGAGAAAAGGCACTTACTCTTAGATCTCTTTAGATCATTTCTCTTTGAAGATGGCCTGTTTACCATCCAGGAAAAAAACATTGCCATTTGAGCAGACGTAGTCTCTTGTATTTGTTGGTAATGCTTGTACCCCAGGTAGCCGCTTCCTATGTGTGGGATCATATGGACTTATGTTTATTTCATGTTTATTAAAATTCAAGAGGGGTAATGATAGGAACAAAAAAATTTTAATTCAATTGATGAGTCTTGAATCCTCTGATAAGTATGGATATGCCACACGGGCTACACTGAAAGGACTCTGCTCTTAAGCTATGTGGCCTTCTAAAGAGACCTCTAGTAGATCCAGGAGGTGCATTGCTCAGCTGCTGCTGCATAGTCTGGGCCTTCTGTTGTTCTTGGGTGCTGTGTTTCAGATGCAGCTGGTGAATTTTCTGAACAGCAGAGGAAAGGTGAGACTGATGTGCTATAAATACAAGGGCTGGGAAGCTTTTGCTTTTCACTATGTAGCCAGTGAGATGGGATGCTTGGCTGAGCCACGGGTGAATGCATGTGTGTGTTCTTGCACTTAAATGCAGCATGCTTAGTGGAGATGTAGACTTGTCAGTCTTCCAGTGTTTCTCTAGCTGTGGTCACTTGTCCAAGGGATCCATGTGTTTCAATGTGATGTGTGTTATGAAAACTTAGAATTAATTATTTTGAATGTGCTGGAAGGTCCTATTTAATGAGTGCACAAAGCCTATAAACAGCTAAAATGCAAATACTGATGATTCTCTTGCACATTGCATTTCAAATTTGAACTCTACCTCCTCTATTCTGCCTTTTTTTTCTTATGTTGGCTCCAAACAGAATGTGGAGATTTACAGAATTTTATTAAAACATGAAATCAGAAATATTTTTAGACTTGTGACATTAGGAGCTTCCCCAGTGCTTACCCTAGGGATGGCGAGGTCATATCTCAAGGATTAGATAGACGCCGATAGAGAGAAAAGAGCTCCATGTTCAATATAAATGTAAAAAAGCTTTAGGTGCTGCAGATTATCTGTTGCTTTGCATGAATAACTACGGCAGCTTGGAAATACATAGGATTTGGCAAAGACACCAAAACTGCAAATCCTTTGCAGTAGCACTGCACTCAGATCAAATTCCTGTGAAATCTTTCCTCAGTTGCTAATTTCACACTCAAGGGATAGAACCATGGACAGATTATACCATATAAATCTTGTTTCAGTAACAGGTTTCTTGAGCTTTAAAATGATTCTGGGAATTGTTGCTGTTTGACAAGGAAATAGTGTATAATGCTTTTGAAGTAAATATTGTAGGTTGTTAGATGTGTTGTCTTTATGATTGTAGCATTCATGACAATTTGGAGAATATTGGGAGAGTGGGGCCCAAAACCTATTACTCTAACAGTGCAAATTCTATTTACTGTAACTGTTATGAGTGGGAATAACACTTAAAGTAGCTTATGAACATCTGCATTATCTTTATTTGAAAAACAAAACTTGATTTTGCAACATCATTTTATATGTAACAGAAATAGAATGTAAAATGAGTAAAGCAGTCTGTGAAAACTTAAAACAGTTTTTGATTTATAATGTTTTTATGTAATTTTCATACGAGCCTTTTGCATCCTTTAGTTTGAAAAGGAGGTTCTCAGTGGTAGAACAACTGTTCCAGAACACGAAGCTGGTAAGGGCTATCCCAGTGTAGCCAGCAGCCATGTAGGGAGGGGGAGAAAGCAGACCATTTACCTGGTATGGGAGAGAATGTTACAACTGAGACTGAAAATTTTCTTTCCCATGTTGTTACATTGATGGGGTGTATTTGACATCTTGCATTCCTTTTTACCCAACAACTCCTGCTCTCCTTCCGTTCCCCTCCCTAGAACATCTTGATAGACTGATTTTTCAGGTCAATGTTACATAAAGTCAGTATGATACAATATGATGAGATGGGGAAAAGTGCTTCCTGGGAAGTCCTAAAAAAAATGTGCTGTGAATCCTGATGTGCTCTGTTTGGGTTACTCCAACTTCCAAAAGTTATAAGAAATCATTTTTACTTAGAAGTAAAAATGTCCAAGTTACTTTGTGTATTACATATTGCCAGGCAAATGCCTGGCAGAAGGTGCAATTGTGTACATTGGATTAGGTTATTCATCATGCATGGGACATCAGAGATGAGTTCTATTGATTTTTATTTATTTTGTGTCATGTGGCTCTTTTGGCTAGAAAATTGTTAGTCTTCACCAGTAGCTGTGATGCAGTTTTGTGCGGCCAGTATAGATCTCAACTAAAAAGCAGGAATGTTTTGATTTTTACTACTTTCAACTGCAGATTTGTTTTCAGTTCTTCATATGATCAGTCAGTTTTGATTCTGCTTTTTCCTTGTGCTGTACTCTTAATGGCTATATAGAAATAGTTTCATCTTTTGTAAGAAGCTATGACATGCTGGGTTTTACTTTCAGTTAAATTCTTAAGAGCAACAGCACTTATTTCTTAGTAAAAGCCTGAAGCTATTTCCATCTGTAAATTTGTGATGCTGCCTTATAGTAAAGGAAGCTGCAGTGACATGTCTGTGCCAGAAGTCTTTTTTCATATTAATTCTTCATGTTTCTTCAGACCTTGCCTAATGTGTGTCATGTATGGTGAATTATGAGTCTGAATGAACTGTGCGTCAAGTTTAAGGTGTGTTTAACTACATAAAAATCTAGGAGGTTGGAGGAGCCTTCTCCTTCAACACTGATCTCTACAGAATTCCTTCTGACCATTCTTGTAATATTATAGAAATTGTTTGAAAATCAGTGACAATTAATTTGGTTTGTGATAATTCAGCGACAATTCAGCTTGACAATCAGTGACATTCAGTTTGAAAATAAGATGTACCAGATTCCGCTTCATGTAGCTTTACACGGGCAAAATACTTAGTATTTGTGGTGGGCTGTAGATGCTAACAACATTCTGTGATTTTTATGGTAAATTGAAATTTTTGTATGGTACTTCCTAACTATACTTCTCCATCACAGAATAATTTAAGGCTAGAAGGGGCCTGTGGAGGTCATTTAGTTGAATTCCTTCCAAGCAGGAGATGACTTCAGAATTAAACTATAATTTATTGCTCCTGTCTCCTGCTTAAATATAGACTGTCTCCTTCCAAGTGAGGTGAAGCTGAAGTAATGTGATGTCTGACCTATTAATTCCATCATCAGCCTCTGTTATGAAGGTGGGCATCCCTGATGTCTCTGATGTATCTCTCTGCTAATGCAGAGTGCAACCAAGATACCCATCTGCAATGGAGCGATGCCTTCACTACACATAAATTGGAGAAGTTACTAGGGAAAAAATGGAGTAATTCTTGACTTCTTGTACAACCCAGTTTTTCACATGACAAGTCTAGAATGTGCTGCAAGTATCATCTGCTCACCAAAGCATGTGCCAAAGCAAATGAGGAGACTGTGGCTTATGTGGGGATCAGCCCTGTTACACCTGATATTTTTACAAGATGATTCTATTGCTCCTCTAGCAGAGGTGGCCTGTGTAGTAGCCTAACACAGGACAGAATCAGTGTCTCTACATTATTACCCAATCTGAAAAGAGAGGAAGCTGAATTAAATGCATTATAGGATGTAAAATGGGTGTACTGTGAGCTTTTTGGTTTGTTGTGGCTGGATGGTAGTTATTTACTAGTTGATGGGATAAAACAGTCATCCTGTCATCTATAACTGGCAGGGAGATGCTGAAGGTGGTTTTGGCTGAGTCAATGGTAATGATTACTCTAGGGCTACCCAAAGGCTGCAGATTATTTTATCCACTTTGTCCTTGTTTGAACTTATGTGCTGTTTCTTTTATAGCTCCTGTTCTTCTCCACTAGCATTGCTTCAGCTTTTGCTGGGTTCAGTGAGAGGCTGTTCTCAGAACTTTATTTTGTTCTTAGCTAATTTAGCCATCAAACATATTTCATCCTGGTGGCTAAAAAAGACATTTTATCTGAATATTGTTGGAAAGGATCAGAGATTTAAAGAAGACCAGAATAATGTCTTTTCTGTTCAGTTATTCATATGGAGGAGATGTGGTGATTGAAATTAATTTGGGGTAGTGGGAAGTTTGTACATGGCATTTTGTACATTATCCTTACTGTTTCTGATGTATAGGCCTAGATTATACCTCTGTTCTTTCTTACTTAAACAAAATGGCTTTTTTGGATGGTAATAATGAAAAACTACAAAAAAACCCACCTGTTCTGCCTGCTTATTGGGCAGCTAGAATTTGAATCTAGAAATATTTTTTCCTGTCACTTTTTATTCTGTTTTCTGTTGCAGTTTCTTGCTACCACCGTGAGTTCTTAAAGTAGCTGCCTTTTACTGACAGCTTATTGCAGAGAACATGGTATTCCAAGTGTCCCCCATAATATTTACAAAAATGTGATTGACAACACAATTTGCTGTCTTTTTCTTCAAAAGTTATTTATCTAGGACATAAAATAGCTATGTAAAGAAGTAAGCATCAAGCCTTTGGGAGCTCTGCATTGGATCCTATAAGTACACTCCCTTTTAAACTGAAACTTTACAATAACAAATTAATGACAAATAATAGACAATGTCCCATAGAAGACAAATGAGGGGTATTTTTCTATGTTGGAAGACAAATGTCTGCTTAAGTTGTAACATCAATAATTGTTGTCTATCATTATTTTCCACAAGTTGTAACACTTGTTAATGTCCACAGAATAGTGCTGAAATTTTTCTCCAAATGAACCTTTTTTTCTTAAAGGTTTTTTTTTTACAATAAAAAGTCATACTCCAGAAGACACACATCAAGATCAGTATGCAAAGCATGTGATTAAAAGATAAGCTTATTTGGCATCTGAACATCAGTTTTAATTGAGGCTGTTCCTATGTTCTGTATACTTGAAGGAAATTAATGGCAGTGTTGTAGTCCTTCAAGAAAAATTAATTATCCCTGCTGATTCCTAGTTCCCGTGCTTCCTCCTTAACCCTGTTTGCTGATAGCCCAGCAGGTTTAGAGAGACACTGTTTATTTATACAGAATATTTCATTGCTTTGAAGGGAGACTGTGGGCATTAAAAAAATTACCAGCTGTTTCAGGTCACTTACAGCTTGAGCAGCTCTTTCATTTTGAATGATTTATTTAGTTGGCCTCTCATTGAGTTGTCAGCAGTTTACAGAAACCATAACCATGTGAAGAAAAGATCCTTATTTGTCAGTTTGAGAGAAGGGGAGTTGTTTCTAGTTGGAGAGAAAAAAGAATAAGTTGATTTTGTGGGTCTAACATGTTGGCTATCCCCTGATGCAATACTGGAAGAAAGGTGGCTGTCAGCCATGCGTTTGTGATTAGAGATTGAAAAGAGAAGGGGTGAGTGTGTTAGAGGAAGGTAGCAGAGATTGGAATTGGATATTTCTTCTGAAAGCTGTGAGGGAATGTACGTGTGTGCCTGTTTTATGCCTCAGAGGGGAAAAATAGAGGGATTTGTCAGAACTGTGACGAGATATGGACAAGCAGCTGAGCTTTCCCCCAGTTTTAGAATAAGATGTATATGATGTTAAAAAGAAATAACCACAGAATGTTAAGTAAGACATGACTGTTGAAGCACATACCCCCTAACTGACTTATCTGCTATGGCAGTTCATGACAGTAGGAAGTTTGTCAAATGTATGTCACAGTTGCTTTAAAAAAAAAAACCAAAAAAAACCCCCACAAACAAAACTCAAAATTAGTATGACAAAAATGTTGAATAAATTTGAGGCAAGCCTCATCTGTGAATGTGGTTTGATAATTTCTAGAAATAAAAAAGAATGATGGATGTCTTCTGCTTGCTTTGGTATGCTTTGACTAAATATGTATTATCAGTGTGATAAAGGGTTTCACCTTTCTGAAATACCACATCTTGGCCCTTGGAAAGGAGTAAGATGAGCAGGATTAGTTGATGGTGATTCCATTGACATAATGCTTTTTAAATGCCTATCAAAAAGCTGGTTACATTTTGAGTTAGCGATGCTTGTACCAATGGATAAGAGTAGTTATCATAGGCATACTTATAGTATCAGAATTAAACAGTTTTACTGATAGATAGTAACTACAGACATCTAAAATAAGCATTATTAAATATAATGTTCCTTAATTATATTATTGACCCAATCATAAGTCATCTGACCCATCAAAAGTTCATTCATGTGAATTAGTGAATTTCCTCTGCTGTCTCTGACATCATGGAAAACTGGAGTCATGTAGACATGTGTCAAATTACAATTCTGCAAAGAAGAAAATGTTCAAACCTTCAGAAGGTAATCACTCTAACCCTGGTATTTAGTAATCACAGTCTAGATATAGCCAGCCATTCATAACTGCAGGGAACAACCATTCCATTCCAACCATATGGCAAATCATAACACATTATGGTAACAGTAGGAAATAGCAAAGTATACATATATAGATGCTATCAGTTCTTCAGGTGTACCACATGTCTAATTGTAGAGTGAATCATGAATGCAATAACTGTAACTTAGGAGTATTTGTGACTGTGTGCTCATTGCATTGCTGGGAATATATCCTGGCTTGTAAAGAAGAAAAATTGTCCCATGCTTCTTTCTTCCTTGATTTTTTTCTTATATGTGTATAATACTGCTATGACTTGTTATTGTGAGCATTCTGTGATGAAATTCTAGGGTAAAGACACCAACTGTATAAAGTAAAAAGTGAAAACTGCTGAGAGATAATCTTGGGGTGAATATGTACAGACAATGATTGAGAATTGAATTTCAAATCTGAAAATATTTTTCATTTGTGGCTATGTGAATGGCAAGTATTTGTCACATCTCTATTATCTCTGTGAAACTAATCACAGATGAAATGTGCATTTAATTACTGGCTCAGTCAAGTCTTCTGTGAAAGATAGTTTATAACCTCAAAGTTGTCAGCCAGTTGCTGGGAGGTGTTTGTCTACTTGCCAGAGAATCCCCGATGACACAAATAAATATAAGTGATCAAGGGTTGTGCCAGAAAAACAAAATTTGAGTTCCCTAGTCCTACAGACATTACTCTGGTGAGAAGACTTAATCAAACCGTATCCATGTTATAAAAGAGGTATGAAGCAAAATTAGTAAAATCTAATTACATTTGTCTGATCTCAGAATCATCTAAATGTTGGTAGAAGAACAATGGTTCAGTGCTATTAGAGCTACAGACATGGAGGAGAACTGGATGTTTATAATTCCAAGCAACATTTTTTTGAGGTTGATGTCAGTGTGGGCTGTCAAACTGAAAAAAGGCATTGCTGGAAGAATACAGAATTCTAGAAGCATGCTTGAATTTGAATTTTCTGTGATTACTCAAGGGCATGGTAAATCTTTTTCACAAAGATTACAATGATCCTATCTGGTGTTCAGTAAAATACACAAGAATCTTAATCCACAATAGAAACCAGTTTCCTGAACTCCAGGAAAATAGAAGTATTCAAAGGATGCAAGCTTTGTTTTATTTTTATTGTATAAATATAGATGTATGTGTCTATATTAACAATGATTAACATGTGTTTGGGGGTTGTATACTTATGTATATACACATATTTTTAAATATTCTGCCTTTCCTTCCATGCTTAGTAGAAGAGGTTTAATCTCTTGATACTTCCAGGGACTGTTGTTCCCTATGTCATTCTGGAGACAGAAGTTAAGATCTGTGTCTCTGCCTGCCTACATGTCTGCCAAGCCACTTAGGTATACTCCCTTCCTGAGTGATGAGTCAGCAGCAAGTTATTTAGCACTGTTGAGGTGTACAAGATGGTTAAACAGTAGCTGATGGAAAGAAGCTTTGTGAATGAGAGGGTGTTCCTCATATATTGCACTTGCACTCCATTTCTTCGGTGTATGAGGAGCACAGAGTAAAATCTCTCCTTTAATAGCTGGAGTGTAAGAACTGAGAGTTCTCTTGCACTTTTTTTTGCCTTCAACTTCCACCACAAAACACACAGCAAGAATCTAAGAACTTACTGTCTATCTGAAATATTCATTCCTAACTTTTGGTACTTGGTAAACTCAATCTCTGCAGTTTGCTGAGATATTGTGCTACTTCTTGTCTATATTGGTGGCACAATTCTCAACTACCCCAGCAATCCAGGAGGGTAAAGCTGCAGCATAGACAAAATTTAAAATTAATGTATAACTACTGCAGCACACTTCTTAGTATCTAATCAGCCTCTAGGCTTGGTATGTTTCCTCAGTGACATTTGTTACACTTTTCAACAGTTTGAAAGTATTTATTTGACCAGCGTTTCTAAACTTTGTGGACCATTAACCTACATTTCCTATTTCTTGATGTTCTTGTCATGAACTTCAGAGGTCATCGAGGCTTGATCTACCTCTCTTGAAAATTATCTGTGGCTTTTGTCATGATTGTTAATAAGAATATGTACGTGGCAGATGGAGAGTACAGAGTATGAGGAAAGGACAGAAGTCAGTGACTTCTGACCAGAAAGCTGTTTTCTTCAAGAGGTTGAAAATATTTTGTAGGCTTTGATATACACTTATTGGTTTGCTTAACTATATTGGTTAAGCAATTAACTTTATTGTTTTTCTTGTAATTACTATTGCAAAGGAAGTTTCATCTTTTTAGGTAACTCTTCTTGTTACATAATTCAACTGACGTTTATGGTATGATCACATTAGGTAAAAGACTTGTTTATACTTAATGAAACTACCCATGTGTCTAAATTGCCTATCAGTGTATGTGAAGGGTTCATAGTTCAGTTCACCAGTCATCATTTCAGGTAACTTCTTGCCTGATTTCATCTTCTCTACCAAAAATGGTATATACTTGTAGTCTTTAAAGGTTGACTGAGAAAATAAAGCATATGAGGAAATTAAACCTTAACAAATGGCTTCCAGGTTACTTTCAAAAGGGAGTTGGGCATTCTACCATTTGCACAAGTGCTGGAAAGTCATTAGAATGTTCCTGATATCGGTAATTTTATTGGTGATAGAGAATTTTGAAACAATAGTCTGCTAAGTGTTTTAGCAAGCTGTCAGAAATCAACAACTACAAATATCAAGATGCTTGCACTGCCAAAGAACTCTGGTTTTAAAGGTGACAACAACCTACACTTCTCAGTAACCTTATGGTTTATCAGTGGCTATGAGAACAAACAATTATGGTAAAATATAAGGGTGTGGAAGTCTTAACGCTGAGGAAACAAAAATGACACAGTTAACAATGGTATAGAAGCAATTTATTAGGTATTGAAATCACAGACTGTGTGATTATTTCACAGAGAATATTTCTGTAGTAAAAATTGCATCAGGTAAATTAGGTATCAGGGAGATGATTTTTCCTCTATTGAAATTTGGTTTGTAAATTAGGAGTCCTTAATTACTTTCTGGAGAAACCACCTTTATCCCTTTTCCTATACACTGAATGCAGTGTCAGCTCAGATATCTGAAGAAAGATCAGACAAGTAGATAATACCAGTAGCAATAATAGTACTTCTATGTTCTTGGGGGGGGGGGGGGGTGGGAGGGGGGGGGGGGCAATTTAAAAAAAAAAAGTAGGCACTAACTATGTAAATTATTTTTTAAAGTTAGTTATTCTAATCACAGATAATACATAGGCATTCCAGGTTTTTTTTATTCTTCATCTTTTTATAAACTTAGTCTGTGCTGTATGTTACTATCAGGGTGTTTGTGTTTTTTTCTAGCTAGTGTAGTAAAGCACAAGTTGTTCTTTGTTATTTTGAATAGTTTGACTTCTGAGAAAATGAGGAGAAATACTTGTTCCTAATGAATATAATAGGCTTCAGATTTAATTACTTGATCACAGTCAATACTACCATCAAATAGTATCATCATATAGTAATGATAGTCTATGTATTTTGCAGCTGCTACAGCTCTGGTTATTCTACATAAATTTTGAACTTGTCAATGTCTTAAAGCAAGATGATATTTATATCATCTTAATCCAGTCCTGAAATTTGATTGCTTATACTATTCATTATCTTGCTGAGCTAGGACTTGCCTGAATAACTGAAGTTCCAAATTACTGCCATGTCCAAGCATGCTTTCTAATACTTCATGAACTGTTTAATTCTTATGTTTTCTGTCTCTTAGTAATACAACTAGTTGGCTTTCTCACCCCAATTCCTGCAGATGTCCTAGAAATTGGTGGTTGTTCTGCAGCAGCAGAAACTTAAATTTTTGATACTTTTGGCATGCAATCAAAGTTTTATTTGAGTGACTGTCTGCGTGTTGTTTGTGTGCAACATAAACCTTTAGGGCACCTGTCTTTTCTTAGGGGAGAAATGTTATGAAATCATGACAAACATGATAAAAAATTACCCTTGGAAATAGACAAGAGCTTTGGATGAAAAGGGAAAATGTTTACACTTGCAGTTACCTTCACTTAAGATGGTAGAATAACCTGTTCGTGAGCAAGAATAGTAGCTGCAAAACTGATAGCTGAGATGCACTACGGTGAAATTTTGTGCAACATCATCTTGAACAGGAGATGTCTCAAGGCTTTGTGCTCTCACGCAGCTACTGATGTTGCTACACAGCTTGTAGAATAGTTGAAATCTTTCTGGTCTTGGTGATACCACAATATGAAATTGAAACTCCTTAGCTAAAGGAAGAGGAGACTAAACTCTTGAGTTTACTCTGCTTGTAGACAATATATTCATGAAACATAGTAACCAAATCTAAACACTAATGGACATCCTTCATTTTTGTCATCCTTTTATTTGTCTCTGCCTCATGATGTGGAACTGGGAATAGCATTTACAATGAAATGATGAGGAACTGAATGCAAAATAAAAATTAGCCAGAAAAGAAATATGTAAAAAGTGCCAGAGAAATCTTCTTATAAATGGTATGTACTCTTGAATGTATCAATACAAATTTTCCCCTGGTTTATGCAATTATTCTGCTAAAAACTTATCTTCAGATCCCTTATCAGGATCTATATTTTTAATGGACTGGCAAAAATTTCTTCATAAATGCCTTCCCAAACGGTAGATAGACTGTTGTAATAACACCTTCATAAGAGATATTTCTTTCTAGTAGGAGTTAGGTTTATTAATTGCAAACATACTGTATTGTTGAGCTGTGTTATTGATAAACAATGCAAAGATATCTTAAATTATGCAAATGTGAATAGTAACTGTGGCACTGGGGAAAAAAATGTTCATGATAGCTGTTCTCTTGCCAAAAATTCAATGAAAATAGATCTTCTGCTTTTAAAGATGTGGTGTTCCTATTGGCTGTTTATAAGCAAAAAATTTATCTGGGATGGAAGAAACTTCACAGACAGACAGATACCCATGAAAGAAAATTAAACTGACCCATAATTAAATGCTCTTCTAGTGGACTTAATTTTGGAATTCTAACATCAAGGGCAGCTCCTATAGAAGTGCTTATAACGCTTGGGCCTTAGTGCATAGCTTCTGCACGCATGGAGTGAAAAGTGAACTGTTCAAAAGTTTTCTTTAAAGTCAAGGAGGATAAACCCTTGTGGAAAAATCATTTTCTGGTTATGTGCAATGACTGCAAAAGAGATACCCAAGTTTGAATAGAAAAGTTTGTTCACCTTCAGGTAATCATATGAGTAATTTGTTCTTACAGTAACTTTCTGAAGTTGTAGTGTTTAAATCCCCTATAACAACAGTCTGTCTGTAATGACTTGGAGGGAAGATAATGACCGACCTAGTGTTTTTTCTCCTAGCACATAGCTACTTAAAGGGTGATAGGAAAGACAATAAATAGTTTGCCTTTGGGCTAAGCAAAGTGTCAGAGTACCTACTCAGTACATGTCAAATGCATTCGACCTTCTTTTGCATTTAAATATTTTAAATAATATAGCCTTTATGTAGCAGTTTTTCTAGTCTCCATTATTAGATGCACTGCTTTCTTTTTCCAAATTCTTTCCTCAGTTTATGAAGTGATGCTAGTTGTGATCAATTTAACATACAACTAGCTTGAGTTCTGATCAAAGTCTTTGTTGTGTCTTCTATAACTTTTGGAAGTATAGCCTAAAACCTTAGGTGGAAAAGTTGCCTTTAATACAAACCCACATTTTTCTACATCTTCAAAGATGCAAAAGAAAGCATCTTTCTAAAGAATCATAGAACAAGAGAGGGTCTTAAACTTAATTACATTAACGCTCTTTGAATGTTAATAGTCGTCTTCAGATCTTATCTTATCCCGTGAAAGTGTTTTGTTGGTGAATAAAGGTCACAGGAAGTCGTTTTACTAAGACTCTTTATTTTTTTAAGCTGTCAATTGTTTAATTTCTGTATCTTAAAACTAAAACTTAGTCAATAAAATTTCTTGTTTTATCTAATTCTAAATTATCATTAGCAAAAAGTTTTTGCTGTTTTCCGCTGGAATGATTTGGCCTTCTTGACTTGTATAAAACAAATGACATGCAATTCTCTCAACTCTGGTTTTTTCCTTTTCCCAAACCAGTTATTAATCTGAGAAGAGTATCCCTTTTCTTCTGGTTCCGGACTGGTTGCAGTTTCTCTAGTTAAGACCCGTGATACACAGTGCAAGCTATCTTGGCAATGATGGATCATGTGCAACATTTTCTTTTATTAGAGATGTTTCAGATGCAGGGATGACCTGATAGTCTTACTTGGAAATAAAACATCAAAAATGAAAAAAACTCTACTCAGTTTTTTCACTTCTGAATTATTTTCTTCAATATACACTGCTGATGTCAAAGGATGTGTACGTGTTACATGCTGTATTCCTTATACTTGGACATATATTTGATAATTCATAGTAATTTTGAAATTTCACACAAAGTACTTATTCCTTGTTTCTTGAGTGTTTCTCCTGATATGATGTTTGGTTTCTGACTCTCAGTTATAAAAAATGAGAATTTCAAGATTTAGGATAAAATACATTTCCTATAAAGTCTTCTAAACATTTTAACTCTGATGTAATGTCCATATCCTGAGGTTTCTGTACCAAAAAGTTCAGAAATATCTATTGTAGTAGGAAGACCTACCTAGAAAGCCATACTTACCCTGAATTGAAACACGAGTTGTGTGTATAAGTCAACAATATGCATCATGGGGAAATAAAGAAAACAGGCATAGCCACCTAGCCATTAATCTTTCAGACACTGCATTATGGCTCAGTGTTAATGGTGCTACTTCAGAGCTCCATAACAAGTGCAGTAAGACTTTTGACCCCTGAGCTGAAGAGTTTACAGATAACAAAACCTGAGAAAACAGTAGCAAAGCTCATGTACTCTTTTATTGAGTATAATGTAACACACAAATGAGCTATCATATTCCATTCTAAGAGTGACTCAAGGAAGGCTTTTGGTGACCTTGGATTTTGCAATTATAATCATCAAATTTGTAAGAAGCAGGACACTATATTAATCTTGCCAGTTGATGATGCCATCCTTCTTGATGCTGGAATGGTACCGTAACTGTGCATTAAGACAACCACAAACATTGTGTCACTTCAACTCTGAGTAAGATTCTTTGAGGTATCTTAGCTTCTCTTCTGATGCTGAGGGACTGATGATGTTCTTGAGACTGTCCTGTGAGATAGAAAGATCAAAGATCTGTAACTGCCCCACAAAAATGCAGCATAAGTTTGTGAGAATCCACAAGTAACTGCAAACAAATGCATTTGGGTTTATTGTATTTCTGAGAAAAGCATGTTTTTTCCCCTACCTATCTTCTGTTCTCTCTTTCCAAAATGTCATCTTGTGAAGGATGAGTGCAGACCTCTGCTACTACATTATTTTCTGCTGGTCGGTTTTGCATGTTTACCTTTTAAATCTTTTCTGGGCTTGAAATTTGGAATGCAGAATTAAAGCAGTATGATTTACTCTGCACAAACCTGTTTGCAAAGTGCACCTTTTGAATAGAAAAGGTTATAGTGGCACTTCAAGACTGATGAATTGAGACAAAGATACATGTCATAAGTATCCTTTATGCATTTTTGTTCTTGCTGCTTTGGTAGGTAAAGGCTGCTCAGTTGGAGTTAGTTTACTTTCATAGAGCCTTTTCTACGCTGCAAAGACACTGCCTTCAGCCACAATTCTATGTTCTTGGCAACATTTCAGAAGTCCCAGCTCAATCCTCCCCTTCCCCTTGTCTCTGAAGAGAAAATTAGGAGCACACAGTTGTCAGCTGTGAGAAGTTTGCAGTTGGATTAATTAGCCCTGCTCAGATTCAGGGCTTATTAATTGTCTTAAGCAATGTGTTACCATACTCATTGTGCTTGTATTTCTGCAGCTAGCTTATTACTGCACTGCTGTCTAAACACATCAACCCCATCAGATGTAGCATATTGTACCAATCAAGTAGACATGTCACTTAACAGCAAAAATGTCTTAGGAGGAGCACAGGGAAACAAAAACAACCTAGCTGAACAGTACTAGTAAGTTGTCCTCTATCAGAACCAGCACTGTAAGAGGATGAAATGCATGTAGTGCTACAAAGTCTGGTGCATTCTTGCTGATGAGGGAATGGTGAATCTTGGGAAACACAGGTTTGTTCTCTGCTTTTCTCTTGGGACAATTCAGCATCGAACTTACTAAATGTGATCGTGTGTCATGTAGGCCTCGTGCAGTGATTCAGTATAGTAACAGCTGTGTAAATAGTGGACAGAAATTGTAAATAAAATTTGTAAGTTAATCAATGTCATATATTTTGTAGTAGTGCTAGAATATAGTTGGCTACTGTTACTGTATTGCTCATAAAAAGATTTAAGTACAAATAATAAAACTAAGAGTACAGATAGTATGGAAACTGGAATTTGGCTGTAAATAGTTTAGATCTTCCTTTGATAGTTAAGGAGAGTTACTTAGAACATGATTTACTTATTTATGGGTTTCAGTTATGCTGGTTCAGCTTGTGATCTTAAGACACAAAAGGTAACAGATTTATCAGTATAATGTGGAGGTCATACACTAAGAAGAACTGCTTCTCGGGGATGGAGGAGTTATCGGAGGTCTTGCTTATTTAGAATTCTCTAGCATTTCTCACTAGGCTAAGACAAATTGCAGCAAAACTCAACAAAACTTTATATAATCCATGCCCCTGCCCTGAAGCTCTTGTTAGCCTCTAGTAAAGTATTTGATGTTGCTTTCTGTAGAAGTCACAGTAGATGTTAGTTTCAGTCTTTACTGAAGAAATCTGACTGCAATTTTTTTGGGATGTTCATTGTAAACTGGTATTTTTCTGTGGTTTTTTTTTTCTATTTTCTGTGGACATACTATTATTGATGACATAATAAAACGTGATAATCCTGTGTTTCTTATTTTATTAGAAAACAGGAGTTGAGTTTAAGGACCCAGGCTCTGTAGTTCACTATTTGTAGGGTTTATGCTTTGAAACAGAGCAGTGGTAGCAGTGAGTGATTGTGCAGGTGCAACATGGCTTAATTTGGATGAAAAAATTTGATTTATACAGGAAGTGTGCTATTTTTGGATATTTACATTGACATGAATCCCTTGTGAATTAAACCATTTAATATATGAAATGGAAAAAGTCCTTCTAATCTTCCTTTTGAATGAGCCGTGAAATGGGATCCGTGAACAGCCTGAAGTGTGAAGAGGTTACTATGGCTTGGTTCCAATATTTTTATAAGATATTGAAAGATTAGCCAGAAGCTTAAAGGAGAACTTATAATCTTCTATAAAATAATTCAATATGTAGCTAAAAATATGTCCATTTTTTATGGCAAAGGGTTTCAGTACTCTTTTGAAAGCTTTTTTGATGCTTCCTAACAAATATATAATGTACTTAACTAAAAGGAATCACTTCATAGTAGAAAGCAGTTTAATAATTGTCTGTAGCTGTGCTTCTTTTTCAAGGAAAAAACAATGCTCACACTTCATGTTTGCTGTAATAGACACTAGAGTGACTACAATGAAGAGATTTATATATAGTCAACTCAGTTTAAAACATTATTTATATAAAGTAACTATTAAACAGAAGTCCCAAGTTTATGATACAAGCTTCAAGACACCTAAATAACTGGGATTTGTATCATAGTAAACGATTTTTGAAATGCATTGATTTCTTAACATGGTGCCAATTTTGAAGCTGCCTTTTCTTTCAAGTGTTGTGTTTCGTCTGACATTAAGCTGTTGCTTCTGGTGTGCAAATTAATAATATTGGCTGAATGGTAACTTTTTCAACTTCTCTTAATACTTCTTATTAATAAGATTCAAACCTTCCTCTCCACATAAGTACCCTATTCTTTTGATGACTTGATTTAGACTTAAAAGCTAAACCACAGCAGGTGAATAATAGGAATTACAGTTGCTTCTTTGAACAGGTTTTTAATGATCCAGGGTTTTTTTTTGTTGTGCTGATTATTTATAGCTCTACTTCCCATATTTGCAGGTTTGAGATTTCAGCACTTGAGCAAATAAGAATCTCTGCGAATTTGTTAAAATGGCAGTGTCTGTGGGTGCAGATCCATTTGCTCCACTGGCAGTTTTGGTGCTGCTCTGCCCTAGTGGGGCCTAATTCTGCGTTCCTCACCTTTATGCATGTGGTGCTATAACAAGTATCATCAGATACAGCTCCTGTATTTTTGTCTACAGCTGTAGAGATTGAAAAGTCTACCTACATACCAGATCTTGAAGTTACCCTAATATGAAAGAGTCATAAGGAATAAAAAATGTGTTAGGAGCAGACTTCTTGACTTAAAGAAATTGTGCTGTTGGCATGTATCAGTCATAGCCTGCAAGACTGTGTCCCCCACAGCAGAGACTGCAGACTGTCCTGGTGGAGAATCTTTGTCTGTTTCACAACTTGTGTTAGTAACAACAAGATTAGCAGGACTTGAATTTGTTTTGGAATCCCTAAGTGCCCTCATTATTAGATGCAGTGTCCACTTAGCATTAGTCATAGAAGAACTTGGAAGAGGGCAGAGTAGCATATCAGTCCTTGTTTGACTTTGGACTGCTTTACTTACAGATGTAAATAAAAGCAAAATTGTGCACACTAATGAATCACTTCACAATTTGTTCTTTGTAATATTTTACAGCTGCTGATACTGGAAAGTTTGAGTACATGCCTCAGAGTTTCTCTGTAGAAGACCAGTTGCTGACCCTGTGAGTGTAAAACCCTCTTGTTCTATATTAACTGTGCCATGTAAAATTCACTCGTATTCAGTGAGAGATTTATAGGCGTGTTCAGAATTTATTTACTGATGAGTAGTTTTGCCTGAGGAATAGAGCTCAAAGTTTCCTTTCTGTATGCAAAATAATAATCTTATTTTTAGTTTCCAGGAAATCTCTTCTGGCAAATAATGGAAAGCAAGTATTTCAGTGTAGTTCTATTAAGTTGTAAGATGTATTGATTTATGGCAATTGATAATCTGCTGTTGGCAGGAGGGATTTAAAATTTGAATATAGTTCATTGATACTGTGGCTTCTCAATCAAGTAGTACTAAAATATACTCTGGACTCTATGACACTATCAGGTTTGTGGTCCCAATGTTGTTAAGATAACCTGCTAAAACACAACTTTTTAACCATGTCATATTTGCCTTCTATTGAAGAAAGTCTGTCTTGTGTCCAGTATTCTACATTAAATATTGGATCCTCTTCGTGTACTTTCAGAAAATTACCTGTTCCTCATCAGTTTAAGACCTGTGGTCCAATTCTGAAGTGAAGGCTGAGTCTGGTAGTAGGTACCAGTGCAATGTAACAGACATAGGGACCATCTTCCTTTTCTCTGATTTTTTGCTATTTCCACTAGATGTTGTTGTTCTTACATGCCTCGCTCTGGGAGTTACTCTTGTTGGTAGATGCCCAACTTGTGTAAGGGTGTTACAAGAAGGACTACTGTGAATGAGATTATTGCAGCACATTGGTTCTAAATGCTGGTCTTCACAGTAAATTCAAATGACAGATTGGTGTAATAAATACTGTAGCTGAGCTCTTGGCCAGGTTCAAGTCTTTAAAGCATGTCCTATTTAAAGATCAGTTCATTTACCTTTTATTGGAACAGGGAAGCCAACATCTGTGCTGCTTTTTTGCTAACTACCTCTGATGTTTCTGTTTAGACAAGCTGTTCATATTCTCTTCTGTACTGCTCGATTTTTCTGTCTTGCAGTTGGTGAGATCTCTTTTTGTCTTTGTCACAACTGTCTTACTGCTTTATGAATACTCTAAAGTTCAGTTCAGTTTTTCTCTTTCTGCCCTTTGCTCTCTTTCCATCCATTGCCCTGTCATTTTGCCATTAGTTTTAAGCAAGGACCTGTTACTATCCTGCAATGCTCATGTAAAAGAACATGGTGCAGGGTAAATGCATATGAAGGGGAGGGTAGTGGGGAGTAACCACAAATGGGTGGAAATAACTATTTTGGTGTGTTGTGCTGTTGGAGACTGAAGTTTTGGCCACCCATTTTTTCATGTCTGGAAGTGTTCTTTGATAGTCCTCAGAGGAGAAGGAGAGAAAGCTTTCTTGTTAAGAAGTTACTACACGAATTGCTCAGTATGGTTTTCTGTCCCTTCCTTCCTACGAACCTGAAGAGATTTTGGTCTGTATTAACAAAATTCTTCTGATGTTTTTATATATATATATATATATATGTATATAGTCTACTTCATGTATCCTTAAAGTAGCATATGTCTATAAAGAACAAAATATGCCCAAGTTGAAATGCAGCCAGTCATTAATATTAGGGATTTTGTACTTTCTAGAATGAGAAGTAGGTTTTTATTTCTCCATTATTACCATTATATGTCTCTTTACTCCTTATGCAGAGGTCTTTGGGCATAAAAGAAATTCATATTATGCTTCTGTTTAGGGCATCACTGAGAAATTACTTAAAATAATGATAAGCTTAGATTTAATCCGTTTCAGGATTCTATAATTTTGTTTCAACTGAAGGGGTGGTGATAGAAATGCATCCTTATTAATCTATCAGACTGCCTTTTATATAATTTAAAAAAGAATAAATCTCTTATCTAGCCTTCATTATAAACAACTGTGGAGTGTTTGGATTTGTGTGTATTTTTTGTTTTGCTTAATAGGTTTTTTTACAGACCCTGTCATGTGGTCATAAAAATAGAGCAACTCTTTCTTTCCTATTTAAAACAAACAAACAAAAAACATTATCCCCTGCAAGAAGCAGAATAAAGATCAGCAAACTTCACCTTTCAAAACATTTAGGTTTCACTGTAAGTATTCTGCACAGCTTAAGCTATGCTGCAAACCAAGGAAGTAATTGCACAGCCTTTGAGCCTGATTGTATGTAAGTATATGGATAATGAGAAACACTGCAAAAGCTCTCTAATTAAAATAAAATTATTTACAGCACCAGCAGCTGCTAGTTGTAGTAACTGAAAACTTTAAAGCTGTTCCAATTTAGGAATTTAGAGCATGTAGGATTTAGCTTTGCTACAGTTCAGGCTTTTGGCAGTAATCCTTCAGAAGTTAAAGAAAAACAACAAAGTAGATTTAAGGGGTTTTTTTACGTTTGATGGGGTTTTGTTGTTGTTTTGGGGGTTTGTTTTGTTTTGATTTTCTTATATAAAACAATGTAAGGCATTTTCTTTGGTTGACATACTTATTACTCTTCCTAGTATGATATAGCAAGAGAAAATAAAAATTGCTTAGCAGTTCGCATGTGAGCTACTAGAGAAACCTATTATAAGCTTAATTCTAAATCATCTGGAGACACCACTCTGCTGACCTCGCTATTGTGTGGGGCTTTCAGTAGAATTACATCTTTATTATGAACGTTTCTTCCACTGTCCTAGGAATCTGGCTTTGTCTCCCTTTTTAATGGGGAGTTTTAAAGGAAAGCAGTGGTATATTTGGCTCCCATCCCTCACTTTTCTGCAGCCAATAATGTTGCTAGTAAGAGTTACTCATGGAGAAATGTGCTGCCCTTCTATGCACAGATCCAACTTCATTATACTTGTGTATGCTTCTTGACTGGGTCACAGCATGGTGTATGGTCCTCAAAAGCTCCAACTTTCTCAGCTTACTGCAAAATGAAGCTCAGAGGGGTGAGGGGATGAAAACTAATTGTCATTGAAGAGTGGTTGCTGGAAAAGGTACAAATGTCTGTGTGAGGGGCAGTTTTGAATTGAACTGCTTGTGAATAAGTCACAAGTGTTTTAACAGCTGAGGTTGTGCTGTAGTTAAATGTTTAAGACACTAATTTTATGCTTGTAAAGTTGTTCAGTGAAGTGTTGTTTTAGTTTGGTCCCTTGCACAAGTGTATTATCATATATGACTATCATAAATGTCTGGCTTTTGTTTTGTCTTGTTCAATATGCAGGACAGGTGGAGCTTGCTGAATCAGTAACTGCAGCATGTTATACTGTTGTGATGCCTGGCTTATCGGGCAGTATTTGTTCATGAACCTGAATGCAGAATCATTAACTGCTTTGGTTCTTTTACAGTGACTATCAATATAATATCAAAATATCTTGTGATGATTAGGGTAATTTCAAATCAGGTATCATTACTGGCACCAGACAAAGGGGAGATGGATGGGGAAAAAAATTTAGATTAAATTATTGTTATTAGTTTAGGAATATGGGGGATTAATGTATTTAGATGGATTTGCATTTTTATAGCAATTTGCTGTGCAGTTGTCATATGCACATCTTTGGCTTCACTTGCAGTTTATTGTGTATGGTGCTCGAAATACTCAGGAAATGGTGGCCATTGTGAACTAAGCTGTCAGCTGGGGAAAAGCCTTGCTTTAATTTCTCAGACATTCAACAGAAGTCATTAACAGTGAAATGTTAATGTGTAATCATTTACAGTTAAACATGCTTTTTGTGGTGGAGGGCTGTCTTGTTACTACTTGGGACTTTTTTAGTTTTGTTTCCTTTTGCAGTCGAGTGGAAGACTACCGCAGGCCAGTCTGTGAGAAGTGTGATGTGAACCTTCAGGTTCATACTGTGTGTAGTACGTGATGAGTGTAGGAAGTGCTGCAGGAACAGCTGCTTGTGCTCTGCATGAGCCGCCATATGAAAGTGCTGAGGTGCATTGTGTCAGCAACCTCGATAGCTTTTTCCCCCAACAGAAAGGGGGCTTCAGCAGTTAAGTTTACTTTCAGGTTCCAGAGGGAGATATGCAGATGTAGTTAGAATTCTGTTTTAATAGAGTCCTATTCCACCCTACCTGTGTTTCTATAACCCTTTCACTTTTCTGGCTATTAGAAGTAATTAACAGTAAATGAGTGCCTCAGCTGTAATAAGAGGGAAGAAACAGGTTAAAGAAATGTGATATGTTGGCACTCTGCCACTAAATTTATGGAGCATTTTAGATGAGTTCTGAGGATACCATATAAGAATATAGTTCACTAGAGACTGGTTAAAGATGTGTACTATTTAAAAGATTCATTAGTAGGCACTTGGAAGTTGCACAATGATAGATGCCACAATAAGTTTTGGTTTCGATTCTTGCTTTCATTTACTGATCCTGTATAGCATAAAACAACACTGTGTTTAAAGAGAAGGGATCAATTAAAGATGACTGGGACAAATAACACTGACACCTGTAAAAGTAAATTTGTTTGATTGTTTAACAGGGTGCATATTTATTGTGTAAGAATTATGGTTATTGCGGTGCTTGAAGGCAATCACCTTACTGTTTTTCTAACCTATGAAATACATGATTTATGACAACAATGCAGTTACCACATTATCTCCTGGATCTTTATTCCCATTCAGTTACAACATTGAACCCACACAGGGGTGAATAATCAAGTAATCTGCAACAGCGTTAGTTTTGGTGAACTCCAAATATGTTACACTCAGTATATGCAGTTTGCTTTTGAGATAGCAGGTAAATCAGCCATTTCACATTGTTTTCATGGATTTCTAAGCTTGTTGAACTTCCTATTTTTGGCAAGTGGAAATATGATATTGTTAAAATTGGATGTTTGTATTATCTTCAATAAGCTTTGACTCACTGAGGAAAATATTCTAGTACAGTGTAAGACTCTCAGGTAAATTGAGTGGATTATTCCGTGCCTGGTTAGATGCATCTAGATACAAGCTGTAGGCTGTCTTAATGCTGCAGTGTCCTTTGGACGGAGAAGACCAGGATAATGTGCTTGAGGAGGATTATTAAGGAGACTAGGGTGTGATGTGCTGGGCCAGAAAGGTATTTGGCTTTGGAAGAGAATTGGAAGCAATTGTCATGAGGAGCATTATGCTTTTGATGAGGTGGATTGAAGGTAGTAGGAGTTAACAGTAAAAACAGAGGGACTGAACTGAACAGGGATGTGGCTCTAAGCTATACTAAGTGAAACACTGGAGTATGATTTGTGAAGCACCCCTAATACTGGGAGAGGATATGAACTGAATAATAATCTAATCTGAGACAAACACAAATCACAGTTGTACCCATCACTTTGGTCTGTCTGTAGAGATTAGTTATGAAGTTCCATTTTCTTGCATGATTTTGATTATACCTGTGAGCTTTGCAAATTTGTTTTAATGAAAATCTCAAGTTCATTTAATGTGTTGTCTTAGGCTTTAGGCAAGGACTTAGTGTTTATGCCACTAATACTAACTCAAAGGTGATATTCATGTATTTCTGTGAATATGTGTAGTGGTGTAGGTCCCACCCTGTTTAAGTGCAGACCCTCTAGTTTAACTAATTTTAAGTGGATTTTTCCATTTTGAAGTACGAGTATCTCCATGAAGCACTATCTGTGAAGCTGTAATTAATTGTCAGAGCCCTGCTGGTGAAGTCCACTCTGCTCCAGAGCATAAAAATGATCTGTTTGCTACCTGTAATGTCATGACTCGTTTCCTTGAACAGTAATTGATGTCAATTGTGGATGATGTCTGTGAACTTGAAATTGTGTTGTTTATCTGCTAGGGACCTTGAGAGTGTGATCTTCTAACTCAGTCATGGTGGTATAGATTACATCTGTAGTACAAGAATTGTCTGGGGACATAAATTACAGCAATTAAAATTAGCTGGAGGAGAAAGAATGATGCATTATTAATTGGCATAGTCATTAAAGGGCTGCAAAGAACCTAAAAGAGATACAATGTCAATACTCAAGCACTAAAAGTGACAGCCAGTGTGCAAAGACCAATGATTTTATTCAGAGCTGGAGGTCGTTAAGACACAGGCAATTACATGGAATTTTATGGCCGTGGGGTAAGATCTCTCCAACATACTAACAGTATGTTAAAATGCATAATATTCAGATGAGTACTCTGAAGCCTGGAGTAGTACAATTAATTTTCACCTAAGGAATGTGTAGCACTTCATTTTAAAGAAGTTGGGAATAACAAATATTTATAAGGAAATCCTGTCAGCAATCTGGTGAATTTAAACAGAAGATGAACTTTTTTTTTAGCAGTAAATATAACCATCTCAGCTCATATAAAGAGGGATAAATCTTGGTGTACTGAAGAATGGAGATTTAATTAAGAGTCTCTTTATGCTACAGAAACAAAGTCTTGCCTATGTCATGGTGAGAAATGTGGCAATCTGAATAAGAGGCTCATGGTAATGCAGCTGTATATCAGCTACTTAATTATTCATAAACCTTGTCAGTGAGTTTCAGTGATTTACCTATCTCAACTAATTTGCCTTCTTGGAAATACTGCTTGTTTTATAAAAGAGTTCATTTATAGTGCTATAAATGAGGAATAAATGCTGAAAATAAAGTGTCTTTCATGAGGGAGATGATTTAATAATTGATTTGCAAAGTAAAGTAAACTTTAAATACTGGAGGTGTCAGGAGAGCAATGTATTTGTTTTGACAGCCAATGGAAGAATGTATGTCTACTGGGTAGAGAGGTAAAGATCCAAAGTCAACATCTCAACTGTTTTTTCATCAAAAGAATCCTTGGAAATTTTTGGCTTTTCTTAACTAACTAATGCTTTCCTATTCTGCTTGCTAAGATTCTAATTCATCTCACTATGTACCCCAACATTTAAACGCTGAATGTGCTTAGCTTTGCTCTGCAGATGCCAAATTGAATGGCCTCTGTTGATTCAGAGAAGCTGGGTAGCGTCAGAGTTCAGTTACTATGCTTTCAGGAAGGCCGTCTGTTGCCAAAATGAGCTTTCTTTTTTTCTTTTTCCAAGCTGCATGCCAGAGTCTGCATCAGCATGCACTGGACTCAATAGCACGTATGTATAGCCAGTGAAAATGCAATACAAACATACAGCTGCATCTTCCCTCAGAGCACCTACCCACGTATTAGTACCTCCATTAGTAACTTATTCTCTCCTTGCCTATATTAGATATGTACCTGTTTGCTTCCTAACTGGTTGAAAAGATTTATGTATCATTCTGGGCACCAAGAACCAGCTATGCTATGATTAAATATTATGTATGACAGACCTTCTCCTGCTCTCTCTGTGTTCAGTGTAGTAGAGGAGTTTACTTGTTCCAAGTGTAATGATTTAGCACTGTCACACTGAGATGTCTCCTTTATTATATCCAGCACTTTATTATTTTGGCTTCAGTTACTTCGTTTGTGTTACATCCTCTAAACTCTCCACAGCTTTGAATAAACTGCATAGTAGTCAGAGCAGTTATTGCATGATGCGGTGTACTTCATCTTTGGGTTTGTTCTCCTTAGATTTTTCTGTAATTCAATGCACGATGCCAACCAGAACTGTGGAATTCAAGGTCTCTAGGGTCTGAGTAACTAACAGGCTTCCATTATTTCATTCCTGGCTTCCATGAATTTTGTTGCTGCTCTTTTCAGACTTTCAGGCGGTGTGGAGAAATTACTCCTGGGAGATATAATAATTTCAATCATTAGAATTGAACCAGAATGGTGAATATTCGTTTTAGGTGTTATAGGCAAATAGGTTTGGCTCTTGTGTTCGCACGAAGTTTGATGGTGAGTGAAAGATGTTAAGGAGGTAAGAAACAGGGAATCAGAGAATTAAGTCAGACAGTTTTTGAAGAGAGTTAGTCTTGAGTATAGCAGCTCCAGGTGCTCAGCCAAACACTGTGTATTCAGCCCCTGTGTAGAGATTGGCAGTGTAGGATAACAATGTAAAGAAGTGGTGGTGACAGGTTAGCAAGGACAGCAATACCCTGGGATAGCAAGCTACATACCATAAATCTAACTGCTTTGTTTGCTTCAAGAAGCATACTGTTGTTCCTATAGGTGTTTACTGCCTTTCCCTCTAGTAGGCAGTGGTGAGCCACTTCGGGAAAATCTGTGTTGTCCTGAAGTCAGGAAGATGACCGGTGGTACGCAGAACTGATCCTTGCCAATGTTTTCGACACTGTGAATGCTGGGCAGTTTCTGTTTTCTGAGCCAAATTATCGAAGTGTAATCACAAAGCAGTTGTTAGAAGCCTTGGTTGTGCTCAGGAAGCCATTCCCAGGCTTGCATAGAGGAAGTTCCTGATTGGCATTTGGTGATTCACATATGTCCATTCTATATGTCACTACTGGGATAGCAGTGGTCTAGTCTTATAGAAAAAATCAACAGTCACCCACTCAAAAAGCAAATACATGCCCAGGATCTCAGCTGTATTCCACCCTTCTCCTTTAGTTCAGATTTTCTGCAATGCAACATAAAATGAAATCACTTTCACCAAACCCAACCAGCGAAAGGGCTTTACTTTTTGTATATTAAAAATTAACATTTTTTTTTAAAATATGAAGTGGCAGTCCAGATCAAACTGGCTTTACTGGTATTTACAGCTGCTGATTAGTGTGAGCACTGCACATTTTGCTTTAACTTACTATTATTAAATATAATAGGGAAATAATTGTGTTGTGTTATTTCAGTGTAGTGTACTTCACAACAGCTGCAATGAAATGGCACGTGGCAGCAGAATAGTAGTTATTTGTAAGCATTGCCTCAGTCTATTCCAGAGCTGATTTTTCTGTTATTGGAAAACTGAAAATCATAGAGAACATGAATTGATAAGATTATTAAGATGAAGATATTTTTATATTAAAAAAATTCTAAATTTTCCTCTAATGCATTATAATGATTTGTGAGAAACATCTATATTTATATTCTTTTTTTAACTGGGGATGGGAGAAGAGTAATGAAAAATAATACAGAGTTTTGTCTTTCCTCAGTCAGTGTTTGGTGAGCAGTATCCTTTCAATCAGATTGCACAGAGCTGTGGAGCCAATTGTTATTTCTCTGTCATTTGCTTAAAACTTCTGCATTGAAGTTGGTCACAGCATTACCATGAGCTAGTCTGACTATCCAGGCACATTGAGACCTTATGAAATGATTTGATTGAAGTAAGTTTGGAAGGTGATGCTGAGCCTTCGTGATGCCTGTTAGTGGTTGCTCATTGCAGATGTGTAGCACCCACTATGCACAGGAGGCCTCATTGCTCAGAATTGATGTAAAGAGTGAGAATACTGAGGAAGAAAGAGATAGCTAATACAGTCTGTGTACTATAATTCATTTATCTTTTTTAAATTCTTTGGAAGTACGATTCTGATAACAGTTATAGGATGCTGTCTTATAGTTCTCTTGATAACAGACCAAAGAAAATAAAACACATATTCTTTTTACAGAAGGTAACAGGTAATATCTCCTCTAATTACATCGCTCGCTCTGCCTGAGCTTGTGAGAGCTTTGCAATATGCTAGGGTCTCTTTGGACTTTTCCTGGCAGTTTGGTACTGTTGAATTTGGGGGAAAGACTATACAATAACTACTATCTAACAAAAAAAAGAAGTTAAGAAAAAAATGTCTTTTGTTTTTGGTGTGTTAAAAACTGTTTTGATATGAAACAGCAACTGAGTTTGGCTTGAGGAGGTTGTGGGAATAGTCTCACTGATTTAATAGTCTTGCTCAGTCATGGAAACTAACAAAAACTTTGATTTTTGTAGTTTTGTTGGCATGTCTGGAAAACAAACAAAACTTCTGTCACTTATGACTTCATTTTCCCTTTATTTTACTTTATGACCAATTAGTTTTTGTGTGTGCTGTACTTTAGAGAGAATGAAGATGATTTATCACAGCAGAGGGGTTCAGAAGGCCTTCCCACCAATTGTTCTGACATGCCAAGACATTAAACACCCTCAGAACAGCATATCTTATACTTGGTTATTGCACTCTCTATACTGAAACATATGTGAAAATATTTTTATTCATACAATTGAAGTGAATGTGCTATACTTGAATTAGCATATGAACAAAAGTATTTTCTAAATTTGGTTGTTTTTACTTTATTTATTTTACTTTCCTTTTTTGGAAAGGTTTTGCTATAAGTGCTTGTCAATCTTATTTGATGTTCATGGATTAGCAATGTAACAGAGCATATGAAAATAAAATTACATGTTAATGCAGCAGACTGTGGAAAAACTGGCACTGCAGAGAACTTGTCGCATAACTGGGCAAGACTTTGAAAGTCTACTAGTTGTTTGTCTATATGATACAGTCTTGATATATACTCAATTTCAAGTTTCTCACAAAGGACCATCTCTTTTTGACAGGCTCTTTTGCCAGACATAAGAAAATCTGGCCAGGCAAGTTACCCCATGCTGTTTGCACATATGCAGATGCATACTATGTTTAAAGATTCATCATTATTGATTTTTCCTTTCCTGAGGTTCTTGTGATACTTATCACATTTTTAAAGATCAACTTCACTTCCATAAACAATTTATCTATGATCTCCATCCAATTCACATAGCCAGGGAAGAATAGATCTCCTTGATAGCACTACCTTTCATACCAGAACTATTTCACAGTTCTTTGAGTCAAATTAAAGTCATACTGTGGATAATATACCTTGTACATACTCATCTGATCTTGCTGTTATGTTTTGTATGGGCAATGTCAGCTCATGTTGTCAAAGATTAAAAAGCTTACCACAGGAGGGAAAATACTTAAATATCTGAATTCATTCTTTTGAGTTGAAGTTGTTTGGAAAATAGGACAGATACTGCTATGTGCAGTGGAGGTCAGTTAACTCTTGTCCCAGGTAATATGCATGTGATACAACTCAGAGAAGAGCTATGAATATGCATAACCTTGTTCAAGAACTTGTTTTAGGTATCTCATTGGAGCCAAGAACTGTAAAGTAAGAAATTAACTTGGGCCTGTTTGTTGTGATTGCTTCTTTTTCACAGCAGTTCTGAATTGTCTGTGATGAAGGTTGCAGCATGTGATTGCACTTACACAGCTGTGGATCTCTGAAATACAGGGTCATCTATTGGGATCTTACTGTAAAATGTGAAATTAATACAGGCGACATACATTTACATGGGAATTAGTAGGTGTGGGATAATATTTTTCAAGAGAAGCAGTGTGGACCGGCTGCTTTAATGGTAACTTTAGAGGCCAGCATGTCTTGCACTACTGGACTGTTATGGACAGACCTGTGCTTATTTATCTTACCCCAACTACTGTTTAACAAGCAGAGGTGTGTTTTCAGACACTTGTTGAGACAATTTGTAAAATCCAGAGCATGTGACAGTAAAATATGTGAGATACTGATAGCTACTTGGATTTTTAAAATTTAATTTGCAGGGGTTTTTTTCAGACTACATAACAGGTGAGCAACATGGTAATCTAGTAAAAATAAAAATATGTCATGCTGGTTTGATAAAGCATGATATTCTGCACTGAAGTTAGTGGAGTTGAGGTGGTATACTTTAGGACAAACTGATGATGATATCAAGGACCACAAAAATTAAGATGCCGAGGACTCGAGCAATAGGATCTTTGTATGTCTTTCATTTGTAAGTCTACAAGACTTCTCACAGTTCCCTCTCTTTGTAGAAAGAGCGTACATATAATTGGCTTATACAAGAGGCTGGACAATTTTAACCACCATTTTATGCATTTTTATTTTTCTCACCTCTTTTCTAAAATATGAAACCAACATTACCATGCTGCTAATAGGGAGTTGAGAACTGTACTTGCATCTACTGTTTATTGCATAATTTGCTAGATGTCATAGCAGAAGTTAAGGGTTTATCTGCACTTGCTTTAATGTATGAGTGGAGTTATTTTTGACTATCTTAATCTCATTTTTCTGGTAAGCAGAAAATAAGCCAGCTATGAAAATTTTACAGTGTCTGTTTTCTTGCTTCATCCTTGCTAGTGGGGTGCAGAAGGGATGCTCGGTATAAGGGGAAAAGAGCTTTATATGCAACTGAGAATACACTTTAGCCAAATTGCTTTGTCTGACACTTCTGTAATAGAACATGGCCTTGCATTTTTTTTTTGGTGGGA
Source organism: Megaceryle torquata (assembly GCA_024611175.1). NCBI lineage: Eukaryota > Metazoa > Chordata > Aves > Coraciiformes > Cerylidae > Megaceryle > Megaceryle torquata. Next base: position 49,765 of record JANIJG010002328.1, read on the forward strand.
ATTTGAAGCTGTAAATCTTCCTGCTTAATCTTAGTCTCCTCTTTCCCAGAAATATGTTTTGCTAGACAGAGGAGTGCTTTGTACTTTGTCGTCTCCTGTGTATATCCGCTTCAATTTTCAGTTTATTATAATTTGCTTTCTTTGTTGACTCTTAATTTCATTTCATCATAACTTGGCATGTTGTTTAGCTGCTGTTTCCCAAGGTCTGCAGCTCCCCTGCCCTGATCGTGTCACTTTTGATTAAGCAGTCGCAAAGCCCTTTACCCAGCTTCTAAAGGGTAAAAGTCAAAAATCAATAATGTGCCAGTCCTCCCCAAGTGCAGTAGCAGTCAGAGGTAAATGAATGATTAAACATGATGAATAACAGTGTAATGGAAGACGCAAAGTAGGGAAAAGTGCTCACTTTAGCCTAAACTCAGAGATTTATTGCTGAGTACTACAAATAATGGAATCATCAATCTTTCAAGGACTAAAAAAGGCATCCGCTGCAGCCAGTTTTAAATGCAGTGAAAGAGATCTTACCTCCTCATCATTGCCTGTTGTGGTTCAGTTGTTCTGTAGTATCAGTGCATGCAGCATAAGAAAATCAGTATCTAAACTTTGCAGTTAAAATGGGATGCTTCTTCTACAATTGAAAGTTAAGACTTTTTGGCAGACAAGAAAAAATGGGCAGTACTAATGACTATGAATGTGTGTACAAGGATGCTGATACTCAAATAACTGACAGATTAATTTTATAAAATGGGAGAGATGATAATTTTACTTAGTGAAATGGGCAAAAAGAAATATTACTTAGAGTGGAAAAAAAACCCCAAACTTTTCAAGGCTGTAAGGCAAAGAAGATAATTTATAAACTAATTTCTACAGTATAATAGGAATAATTTAATTATAGATGCTCAACAATGCCTATTGTTTCTAAGTTCTTTGGTAATTAATGGAGAAGACTAGCTAGACACAGAACAGTTTGCCTTGCCTTGCTCACTGAAGAAAAGGAAGATGCACAGAAATGGAGTGTGTCAACATTATGTAATTAGAAAAGGTTTGTTGGCAATTTTATAGCTGTAGCTTCTGTTAGAAGTAGTCCATATTAGAGAAGACAACCTTTCAGGACTGCCCAGATCCTGCAGGAAGCAGTGCTATAGATTTCAGTTGAAATCCTAAATTTTATTAATTCTAAATTTTCAGCCTGGCAGAGAATAATGTCTAAGGTATCTTCAAGCCATCCCTACATACCAAACTACATCTGCATTGCTAGAAGTGTGTGGGTGTGAACAAGCTTCAGGAAGCACAGAAATGTTTTTCTGGAGCAGACATAATAGCAGGAAGTCCCCAAGGACTATGGGGTACTGCACAGAGCAGCATCTCCATAGATATGGGGCTGTAGCCACCTCTTTCTGTGAAGAAATCTCTTCTGACAAACTGGAGACTTGTAAAGGCTCTTCATTCAGTAGAACAAACAGGGCAGTGAGTAACGTCCTGTTTTTTCTTTCTACCTTTGAATAAACTAAAACTTGGTGTTAGGACTTGTTCTGTCATTAGTATGAGAAGTGTTGTGTAACTTTAACTTTTTTGAATCCAGGAACTCATAATCTTAGTTTTCAATACCAACTGACAGGTACATTCTAGATGCTTAAATTCACCCTGCAGTTTTTAATGGGCTGTACTATCATTGTTTTGGGTTTCATTATCACCAGTGTGTGTCTTGTGTATGCTTCCTTGTTAATTTCCTGTTTAAAAAAAAAAAAAAATCTCCTTTAACTTTGAGATCTGTTCACTCCTTATGTTTCCTATGACCTATTAGCTCTCCAGAGAGATTCCTACTCTAATGTATTACTCTTGTATCCTTCTCACCCCAAGTACTTGTATGAAATAGTCTTAGATCTCTTCTGGAAGATTCGTGTCTTCTCTGTGGAACTTGAAAAATGCTGTACATTTAATTTCATCTAATGGTTCTGATATTTAATTCACTTTCACAGTGAGGTCAGGAAGCTGGTGCAGAATGGCCTGCAGCCATCTTGGTTCCCTAGATCCCATGCCCAGTGACACTTCTCTGCATTCTGGCAGCAACCTCTTTTCATTTATTACACATACTATTATTTGCCATGGGGTCTGGTATTGATCTTAGTCCCATTAAAATTAGTTATTTTAATCTTAACCCCTCTTCCTTGTGTCCTGAGGTGTTTCCCAATTACTGTCAAGTAGTTAATCCACCCCTTTTTCTTTAACATTCTTGACTGAACTATGGTGCAAGAAATAAAAAGCAGTTTTCTTGAAGAACTTGCAAAAGCACTGTCAGAAATGGTATTCTACCAGTAAAGAGAAGGAAGACAGTGCAAACAAAGGCTGTGACTGATTTGCTTCCTAATCCTGCTGAGTAGGGTGTTATCTGTGTTTCTGGGCAGTTTGTTTGTTTGATATGATCAGTCAGGCTGCATCATTAGACTTCTAAGTCCATTTGAACGGGAACTGTAATGTATTAAATTTTATTACATGAAGTCTGTTTCTTGTTGGTTTTCATTCTGTGCCTGATTCTCTTTCACATCTTTTCTGCCTTTTTCTGCCTTTTGGAGCTGTTGCAGGGAAAAGGATCTAAACATATGGATTTATTTACTGTCTATATGGACAGTTTAGATTTATTTGATCCGTCTTAATTATTCCTGTCTTTCTGCCAGTTTGGAATGTAGCTGGGACAAATATGTTCTGGCAGGCACATTCTTGGGTTGACCATTTCTCAGTCAGTGACTAACACCAGTGATATTTCTGATGTAAGATTATTAAAAACCAAAAACAAAAAAAAAACCCCAATGCCCACCCCTCCAAAAAAAAAAAACAACCCAAAACAACAAAAACACCCACAAAAAACCCACCACAAACTAAACAAAACACAAACCCAAACTAACTAAACCCACATTTTGTCTTGTGAATGCTGAAATCTAAATATGCTGTATCCTGCTGTAGTGTATCTCATCACTTCTCCCTCATAGGTGTAAAATCTGAAGGTTCTTGCTAGAGGATCTGGGGCTATGGTCCATGTTGTAGTTCAGGCCATCAATGGCATAAATCACCAGCTGACCTTCTGGCAACTACTTTGTCTTTTGACCTTTATTCATTTATGACCTTCTACCATTTTTCTTTTTTTGTCTTCTCACAGCAGCTCTTTCAGTGTCCTACATTAGGCTCTGCCACAAATCACACTTTTCACAAATGCTTGGACCACGTGTGAAACCCAGTATTAGTTTGTAACAGAAGATTCTGACTTGCGCTCCGCAGCCCTCATTTTGAGGGTTTAGAGTCTGACCAGGCCCAGGGAATGTGTCTCTCTTGTCTCGATGGGCTTGCTCTGTAGCAAAGTATTGAGTGCTTCAGGCAACTTGTGACCAAATGAAAGTCATTTGAACTACTCATTCCTTATGCAGCTGAATCATCAGGGGATTAGACAAATAGGAAAACATTTCTTGTGTTTCAAAGCGACTGATTTCTCAGGGCTCAGGTGAATAGCTTACTACCTCCTGCCTGAAACTAGCTGGGGCAAATGCTGCCAACAGCTATGAGGGGTACACCCCTGCCCTGCTCCTTCTAGAGAGACTTGTCAGTGCCTTGCCAAGAACTCCTTAAGATGTAGCGTCTTCTACCTCAAGCATTATAAAAATAGTTTTCCTTTTCAGACTCCCTTTGAGGATCTCCCAATAGCTAAATGAAGATTTCTAGTTTAAAAAAAGTTTTATAGTAGAAATTATTTTACTTTTTGAGTTTGAGAAACAGGAAAAATGCAGAGTTTCTTTTCCTGAGTGATTCTCCTGAGTGATTCTCTACAAACTGTCCTTTCTCACAGAGACACTGAGTAACAATCACCAGCTCACAGAGTTGAGTCAGAGAGGAAGAGAGAAGGTTAGAGGTCTTTTAATCCTTGAACTCTCATTCCTGCTCTGTAGTGCTAGTATTTGTGTACAAGATCACAGGCTGCCTTTAATGCTTCTGGCTCTGAACATGAGGTGTGGGGCACTGGAGAGAGCCTGACCCTCCACAAAGGATAGTTTGCTTATCTCTGTCAACAGCTCCATATTGTGGGAACCTGTGTCTATTAGAAGATGAGATGCACTGAGAGGGAAAAAGACCTTTTGCAGCTTAATCCTGAGATAGCTGCTTCCCATTTTTATGCATCTGAATTCAGAGGGGCACAGGGAAACTTAGGGGGAGGTATTAGCTAAAAAAGTGCAGGCAGAGATCACCCTTCCCTATCAAAGGCATCTTCATGTGTTGCTTATCTGAGCTCACACTGAGGAGCATTGTGATGAAACCACATTTTTATGTGGGGGGCAGTCTTGATATCTAGCAGCTATGATAAATAGTAGAAGTAGCAATTGGGTCCTTCTAACTTTCTTTGTCATGAAAAATTGCAGGCCTACAATTAAGCATCTTAAAAACATGGACATAGATTTTCCTTGTGTTTGGGCAAACACAGTTATGATTAAGTCTCGTGCTGGTGAGCCAACTGCCTTAAACATAGATAAACTATATGAGAATTTGTGGTATTATTACATGTGAGAGTTGAATTGGATTCTTTTCCCTGTGCACATAAAAGATATATCTTTTGTCTGCAACAAACGTTACTTGATAGCAACTCTTCCTTTCCTGAAGGCATGTTCTTTCTGCACATACTGGGAAATAGTTTCTATATCACATTGGAACCTTGCTGCTTATTTGGAAGGCTTGGCTTCATGAAATCTCAGACAACATGGTAACTGTGCCAATCATATCCTGTTCATCTTGCTTCTCTCAAAATGACTCATGGTCTCAAAATTGCTGCAAACAAGATATTAAAATCACTCAGCAGTTGGCATACAGGACATCCTAGAAATTTTTTACCAAGTATGAAACGAATTTTCTTCTTCAGTCCCCTACTGACATTCCTTGAAAAAGCATGAGACACATGATATGATTTGGAAAGGTTAAAATTTGTGCTGGCACTTTTTGTACAGGAAGCTGCTACTGGCATTATTCTAAACAGTCTAAACTTTGATTTAATATGAAAGGTGTTGCTATACTCAGGAGGAAATTCTAACAAAATTTATTAGATAAATTTCTCACTCTAAACAGTGCTCATCAGCTCATCTGGAATAAAACTTCTGGAACTTCTGATTGGCAAGGGTTTGTATTAATGTACTTCTCTGTAGAGCAGAATAAGCATTTGATCAGTTTAAGCTTTTCTGTCCTTCTAGGCAATAACATTTAATTTACTCAATAACAATTTATTTAACTCACCTTACTAGAAAAGTCTCACTGTATAGACTCTTTATGAGCCAACTTCATTTTAGTTATATTGTTTACTGGTTTGCACACACCTTCAAAACTGGAAAAGAGTTACACTTCCAAGTTTGATGCCTTTTGCTGTTGAATGTCAACTCTACTGTTTGTCTCTCAGGAGCTGCTTCAGGAGTTCCTAGTGTTCAGTTGACATTTTTCAGTGCTGACCTCAGCTGCATTGGAAACATGCTGGAACAGACATTGTTTCAGAAATCCTTAATGATAACAACACCTTTCCACAAATGCAGCATCCATTAATCACACAAGGGACGTTGTTTCAACGCCAAAGGCTAGAAGAGGGTGGCCATACATCTTCATTGTTGCTTATCTGTCAGTGTCAGCACACCGATATCAATGGTTTTTACTCAGCATGCAACAGTAGGAAACTCTATCACGAGGGGCAGACTGTTCCTTGGAATCCTAGTTATTCTGATGGTTATTCTCAAATTGAGCTTGGCTGGTCCCTTATTTAGCCTTAAAAATATTTTAGGGGTTCTTATTCTTTGAGCATTATTTAGTGAATGCTCAATTCATGCTAAGATTTTCTTTAAATCTTCTGAAGCTTTAAATAATTAAGAAAAATCCTTTTAACAAGCACCTATTGACTTTCTAGCTACTAGCAAATGACTCAAAATAAATAAATCATGAAAACAGCCTGATGCTTCACAGACAAAACTGTGCATGAGTGAGGAGTGAAGGAGTTGATTCATTTAGGGTAGCAGTGAATGCTGTTGGAAATGAAAGGTATGTGCAAAAAATGCAAGCCTGGCATATCAGACTCCACTTTAACATATACCATTACATTTCAAAGGGCATTTGCAATGGATTTCTTTGTTTACAGGTGCCTTACACCTTACAGCTGTTAGGCTTTTTTTGTAGTATTTTATCTTCTAAATGATGAATTTAAATATCAGAAGAGCCAAAAGAAGACTGTATTTTAATCAAGGCTTCCCACAGAAGCACATAAGATGCAGGCTTTGCTCTCATCTAATCTGATTGCAAAGAAGTATGAGGCTGAAGAACAAACAGTACAGGCTGAATTATCTGCTTTCTATGTGGCTTTCTACATGAACTGTCCCCCTAACATGGCTTTCACTTCATGTTTTCTTTTTTCTTTTAAGGTAGCAAGTGTCCTAATTATATACATGTACCAAGAAAATAAAGCAATATTCAATATATAAAATGAATTTGGTATCTGAGTATGGACAAAAGCCCATCTTCTAGGGCCTGATAGCTGCCTTGGAAGGTCAGTAAATGTGCTGTGCCTGCTGATATGCCTGCTCACGGCAGCATGGTTTATAGAGGTATAAACAGATTAGTATCTTTTCTCTAAAATATCTGGCATGTATTTGCCATACAAAGTCCCTAGAGTGTCTGATAAATATGCAATATCAGGCTTGTGTCTTTAAAGAAATTTGACACTTTGTACTACTTTGAATTTAAAAAGCTTTCCTCCTTAAGCTGTGTAAGATAAAGGTGGTCCTCAAAACATTTTTAATACCTATTTCTTAAATACATAAACCTGACCATTTTGTGATTTGTCCCTCTTGTCTTTTTATCTATTAATTTGTTTTAGAAATGAACAGCTTTTCTAAAGGCTTCATTACTTCCATGGTGGAATTTTCCAAGCTGGAGCTCACAGAATATCTTGCATGTAAACTTTGGCTCATCTCTTGAGCTTGTCAGAGCATATTTCCTTTGAAAGCTCACAACAGTCTTGTAGATGCCATATTTTTCCCTCAGACAGTGCAGTATGTGATAATACTTGTTCCTGGAGAGATTCACAGGACATGCTATCATTCACTTTTTTTTTTCAAGTTCACAAGAGATGTACAGGATTTCAAGAGGACTTTTTAATTCCCAGTTTTGCATCAGTTCAGACATGTGCACTCATATATACTTACACTAAGCTGCTTCTAAAGTAGAAAGTGCATTTGCAACCCGTACTTATATCTAGCTATGCACCTTGCTAAGGAAATAACCTTGGGCTCTAAAAACACAGCACTGTATCTTGTGACCTAAATGAACAGCACTACTCACTGAGGTAAAAAATGCTACAGGTACATAGTGCCTCTGCTTTCTAGTGTTACAGCAGAATAGTGTATGCCTGACATGTTACCCTATTGAGAATCCTTAATGAAGGGACACAGCAGCATACTGCTTAGCAAGAATAGTCCTGTTGGTTTTCCTACTGTTTAAAATAAAAGTACAACCTGTCTGCTTGGTCACGCTGTTCATTTTGGTTTGTCCAAGGGGCTTGCCTGGGTAAACACTACTGTATTTAGTGCATAAGTGGAAAATGTATAAACAGAAATAGAACCTCAAAGTTTTCATTGTTAGAAATGTCAATAACCATTATTTGGTCTTCCTAAAGTCATGCTAAGGAGAGTATGTTGCTGTGATGAATTTATGCTGCTGCAGTGTGTTACGATGGCTTTCATTTTAACACCTCTCTACCGCACATATTTCAGTGAGCAGATTACCCCATGCAGTCAAACTTTGTGTGGTAGCTCAGAGTAAAATACTAATTACAGCCTTACCGCTTGAATTCTATTGTATATTTTAACTGCCTTCTATTATGTTTTTAATTTTCAGGTGCTTCTTGGTTTGGAAATTAGGTGGTTGTGCCTTCCTTTTCAAGCAGTATCAAAGGCTTGAAATTTGCTTAGTTTTGAAGTATAATGCGTATGAACGAGGATGAAATCTTGGGTTCTATGAATTAGGTGTGTAGTTTATTTTAAAAATGTTTTTAATTCATGCATAAAGAAAAGTGTTTTTTTAAAGGGCAAAGGTACTTAAGATGGCACTCGGTTTTTCAGATGAAATGAGTTCCAAACAAGTATTCGAACTGTAAGCTACTGTTTCCTAAAATGCTGTAATTTGAATTAAGATCTTATTGTAAGAATATGATCTCACACAACGCAGGTTCGGTGTAGGATACTTTTTTCTTCATTTTCTTCATAAGGTGAAAGTTCAGGGATTCAGCATAGTCTGAGTATTTGCAGTGTGTCCAATACGCTGGAGAACAATAAAAGGAGAATTGAACTGAAGAATAAGAACAGAGGAGAAAATGTGAAAGTATCTCACTAAATATGGATAAGTGCTTGTCAAGGCATTCTCATAAGGCCTTTGCTTTGACAGATAAAGATGAGAGAACATCAGGGGAAGTAGAGTTGATATGAGCTTTGTGCTACAAACAGACCGTGCACCAAATTTGGGTGTACTGTAAATTTATATCTTGCCTAGAAATCTGGAGCAAATGTGTTGGAAAGATGAGCTTGTTTGTCATATCCCAGCATGCAGCAAGCTTGGTAGCCATCAGGTTTGTTGACCTTATATGACTCAAAGTTTGGAATTGCTTTTTGCAGTGCTGAAATCATTCTGTTCTGTTTGTTGCTTGTGCCGTTCAGATCAGCATAATGTCTTAGCATCTTGTGGTATGTTGTCACATAAGTAACAGTTGTCCTTTGGGTTAACTCTCTTGTTCATCCTCAGTTTAGGTGGACAAGTGGTTGTGCAATGCAGTGGTGGTTTCAGAGTATGTGAAAATGTGAGCTTAAATGATACATATTTTAATGGTACACATTCACAATGCTGTATTTGTCTATTGTAATTTAATCTCTTTAACTTCTGAGCTGCTGCAAAGCTTTTCAAGTTACTCAGTGCATTTATTATTAGAGCTGTAGGTCCACAAGAGAACTAACGCTCTGTCACAATAGAGATGGTGGTATTATGCTTGATTGTAGCTACCAACACCAATCTCATGTGCGGCTACTATTATGCCCCGAGGAATAGTCATCTCTGCACTTTAGGATGATGTGTCAGAATAGGGACAAAATATTTCAGTACTTAAATTACAAAGGGATTCGTCATCATATAAACACAGATGTGGAATGACCTGTTGAGACTGTTTTTAAATGCAATAGACTTCAGGTTGTGAAAATTAAAGCAGTTGGTTATTCTAATCTTACCTAACAGTGTTGCTAAACATAAACTACAATTGATGTGCTCTGCCTCCGACCAGCATAGTTGGACCATTTAGATGATGGTGTATTTCAGTAAAAGCACTGACATAACAGATTGTTTATGTCACAGAGCTGACATGGAAAGGGGACAGTTGGGGACTGAGGTGTATCTTAAGCGAAGCAGCTAGACAACATAAGCTTTAAAACTCCAGCTTCAGATAATAGGATCTTTATCTGCGCTGTAGCGATTTGCCACAGGATTTAATTGTTTCTTTCCATTAAACTGATCAAGCTACTAAGAAACTTAAGCTCTAACTTACCTTCGTTTATCATTGTTACAGTCACTGGGGCAGGTCTAATGAACTTTTCTCTGAATTCAATTTTTTCCTCTGACTTAACAGTGAGAGGATAAGGAGATCAGCACATTGTAAACTGAAGGAAGAGAAATACATGCTATAAACTTTGAGAAGGCTTACTCTGAGGTTGCTGTTGTAAAAGGTCTTGAGGAGCTCCTGCTTTGTATTGCAGCCTGCTAAATAGAGAGTTTCAGTCTCTTTGCCTTGTGTTTAGGTCTGATAAGCAAATGTTAACACTCCCACTCCCTAGTCCTGTTTTAAAGTAAGGAGAATAATATTTGCAGATTGCATTTGTTATCATTAAGATTAGATCTGTGTACTGCTTGATTATCTGAAAGTATAAACTATGTTTAGATCTGTATTTTTTTGCCAGATTGAGCCAAGCTCATGACTTACTCTGGTGAAGTATGGGAGAAGTGATACCCGATCTAGCACAAAGTCTCTTTGGATGAAGTTACACCAACACTTTTGAACATGTGTGAACTAACAGAATGACTTAAAGTGCCAGCCCTGTTGTTACTGGTTTTGATTCTTTCAAACCATCCTAAAGTTCAGTAAAATTTTATTTTTTTAATCATGGTTCCAGCAGCAATGTTTTCTATCACTTAACTTGTCATTTGTACCTCTTCATTTGTCAGCCCCATGCTCACAACTGGGAACACATGGGGAATTAGAACTTGCAGAGACTGTTGAGAAGGGAAGGAAAGAAAATGTGTGCTACTTGAAGAAAAAAGTTCTCATCTAAGAAAGACTTGTTTTCAAAAGTCAAAACAAGCCCTAGAGTTTTCTCTGATATTCAGTTTTGATCACAGGGTAAAAACTGATGAGTAGTGCTTTTTAACTTGAGATGCTGTAAGCAGCAGTGCAGCGTCTCAGTGATTTGAGAGTGTGCGTGACACGTGTGTCACCATCCTCAAGGCAAGTTATAGTTTGGTACAAACTAGTATTGCTATGCAGATTTTGTGACTTACCACCATTGCTAATTATCAACTCTGCACCAGATAGATCTGCATTATGCTTAAGTTTTAATAAAAAATGTTAGTCTTAAGATCTCTTACAACAGAGGGCATCAGTTAAGGACTGATGAAAGGGACTCAGCTGGAACATGACATTTTCTGGATCTTGAGCACTCAGCTCAAGTGTGTTTTTTTTTTTCTGTGAGGGAGGGAAGCAAGAGGGTTTGTTAGCTGAAAGAAGGAAGTTCCAGTTTTAATACTCTTGTCTTTAAAAATTGCAGCTGAACATATCAAATGAATATATAGCTCTCATTCATTTCTGTGCTCTTCAGACTGGTTTTGAAAAATTGATGACTGAAATCTAAGACACTTCCTAAAAGTTTGGAATCTACACTTCCAAAATGCCACTTTATTTATTTGCACATAGTATTTTTAAACAGAAGTATTTCCTTATTTTGAAAGATTATTGAAAGGATACTTTTGCTTTTGACTGGTTTGAATTTTAATAGACTAGATATCTATCTCCATTAAATAAGTAACAATAAATGTTATGTTTTGAGACAACACTTTATCCCAATTGTTAGTGAAATGACTTTCACAGTTTCTCTGTAGGAAGTAAGTTGAAAGATCTAAAAAGGGAGATTAAAAATTACTTCAAACTTTTTATCATTCAGTTTTAATATGGTTCAAATAAAAATGGCTTTTAAGAGATACTAAGAGATTTTTTTTCTTTATCTTGAGGTATTACTGTCCATAAAAAATGAACATGTTTTCCACTGTTGCTAGCATTTAAAATGTTATCAACTTCCTTCTGGCACATGACACACTGCTTTAAGTTTCAAATATCTACTAATTCATGCAGCATTTAAAAGCAAGTGTTCTAAGCAGGTGCTACCTGATATAACTCATTTTGATTTTGACTTGATGAGCCTGAGACAGGGATATTATTTGCATTTTTTTTTTCCTTTTTCTGTATCTTGGATATTGGAACCACAATGTTTGGCAAGAATTTTATGCCCAAGATAGTTTTTAAACAATTAAAATTGCCCTAGGCATTTTAGAGGTTTTAATCATAGAAGTGGGTGTGTTGAAAAGATTCTCATTTAGCAAATGTGTTATGCTGCTTTTGGTGAAATACTTTGTTCACTTAAAACACTTTCTTCTTGGTAAAAATATACTAGGCTCTTTCAGTTACTTTGTATTAAACTGATGAAATTCAGGAAAAAAATTTGATGTGTGATCTTGTGTGCATTTAGAAATATGCAAGCCAAAATTCTGCTGATGACTAGGAAATCTGCCTTGAATTAAATACTACTATAGTCAGAGCTCTTTGGATAAAACATTGCATTTCACATAAGATTTTGGCCTTTCTAAAATTCATTCAGATGGAAATTATTAAGCCTGAAGTTTGTTCTGACCTATTTCTTTGGTAAACAAAACCCAAAGCATTTTAATATTGAGCTATAAATATTGATTGATGCTTTACCATCATTCATACTTGAAGGACAGCAGTTAATTTTTTTGTTGGTTTTTTTTGTGGTACACATTATTGTGTAATGACTTGATAGGTACCTCCAGGAGCTCTTTTGCTTATACTACATGGGTTTTATTCAGAAATACCTAAGAACCAAATCTTCAAAAGTAGATTTTTGAGTTAAAAATATTTTAACAAATTGCTCTCTATCTACCGTTTACATGTCAACTTTTCAGTGTACGATAAGAACTTTTTCCAGCTAAAAGCATCTGATCTTGTCTCGAAAAATAGTCTCTTCAGTTCCTGAATACCCTCAGATATTCTCATGTCAGACACTCCTGTTTGGCAAGGCAGGCCGTTCATCTTTGTTATACTTTGGGACTAGCAAGTTTCTCAGGAATTATTACTGTAATCGCCCCTGAGAGTGATAAGGCACACAAATAACGTAACGCTAACTAAAATACAAATAAAATGCTGCATTGCCAGATGTCAAGAATGTTCAGCTACAATTTCTGGACCTGAGGAAAGCTACATAAATTTTCAGAACTGTTTCCTGTGGGTGCTAACCACTTTTGAAAAATCAATTCACTCCATTTTAGGTGTGTAATTGAGACTTACTATATGTAAGATATCTGACCCGTAGTTTGTTGCTCACTGGTAATGCAGTGCAGTAATAGGAAGATAGAATGTGCTTCTACTGAAGTTGCAAATAAAATTCTCTTGGAATTTAGAATCAAACATAATTTTCAAGGAATGATTGTAATCAGAAATAGTATGTATTCTAAGCCAGAAAGGGCAGCTGTGATGTTTAAAAATAAAAAATAAAAATATGTTTAGAGGGACCAATCAGGCTCAATTTGTTGTTTGTCAAATACAGCTGTAGCCAGCAATGCTCCTACAATGATGATGAGGTAGGGTTTTTTTAATGGCGAATAGAGAGGATGCTGCTTGTTAATCTAGAGAAAATTACATAGAGTTAAGTATTTTTCTCAAGTGAAAAGATAAATTATGATTACAAGTAATAACTCAGTGATGATATTAAATAGCAAAGGATCAGTTGCATCTTGTAATATGCTGTACACATGAAGAAAACATAGATATAAATCACCTGAAATGGGTACTTACGTGATGGAAAGAAAATAAAAGGTTAAAACTAAGATAATTATGGATAAGACCAGGGTGCCAGTCAGACTGAAGAATTGCAATCTTTTAGCTTGTTATATAAAGTATGAAAGAAGAATCTAATTGCATAAGACAGTGAATACAGACAGTAGCTGAAGACTTACAATTAGCACCTTGGGCAACTCTATAATCAACCTGCAATTTTTTAAAGAACAACAAAAATCAGATCTATTTATACAAAAATATTTTTTAAAAATTACACAAAAGAGTTAAAAACAGGGTTGGAAGACACATTTCAGACATCAAGTCAGTGGCTGTTACCAGTGTAGTATTGTAGCCATGATCTAAGTTTTCTTGCATGCAGAGATCTTGTAACTTCTATATGTATACTCTAAAGAGCAGAGTGATGTTAAAGCTTGCATTTATTTCAACTCTCATTTCCAGAAAGTTCAAAGTAAAGCAAAGCATTGTTTAGAAGGGGCAGGAAGTTTTTCTGTTTCAGTAGTTTTCTTGTCTTGAATAAAGTAGAAAGCATTTGGATGGCTTTAGTGTCCCTTAGACATTATACAAATAATATTTTCCCTTGCAACCTAGAAGAAAAAAAATTGGCTTGATTTGTAATTAAAAAGCACCTTTTTCAAAATATAATAATTTCTATTATAAGAATGCATAATATATGCATTAAATCTTTCAAATGATGGCCCATTACCTGTACTGAGAGCAGTGAAGCTACTATAATACTAGCAAAACTGGGTATCTGCTTGCTGATATATCTCCATAGTCCCCAGAGGAATTAACTTGCATAGCCAAATGCACCAAATGACCTTACAGAAAGGGAGTCAAGAAACCCCCAAGGTCCTTGCAGATGATCAATAAGAGAGATGCCAATGACTGGTAGGTGAACACGTCTCATAAAGTAATCACGTTCTCTAACGAATCAGTCCTGACCCTCAAGGGACATCTACTAAGCACCCTCAAAAGATAAAACTCTATATTAAAATTCCTAACTCTGTTAAAAGATAAAATGATAGATTTGTTAGCACTACCGATTTTATAGGTGTTATCATTTTCTTAACCTCTTCTCTGATTTCTCCTGTATTGCTACCTCAGTAATAAGTCTGTGCTTTTCAGGAGATTGGTTGTTGGGGTGTTTTTGTTGTGGGTTGTTTTTGTTTGTTTGGGTTTTGTTTTTTAACAGATCAAATGATATCTTCTCTTTCCTTGTTAGCAAGACTTACTGTATAAAAGATATGAGCTACATTTCTTTCAGATGGCTTAATACATTAGTTAAAACTCAAAGCAGTTTAGCTTTGAAGATTGCTGCTTCTATTTCAGAACTGAAGAAGTGCTTGATATGCCTGAGGGTGTGTCTGTTCCTTCCTTCATGTAGTAGTAGAGCTAATAACAGGTGTTGTATCCCATCATAAGCTTTGCCTCCCTTGTGCTACTGAGACAAGCAAACAAGAAAAAGACTTAGCCTTCTTTGGGTATGCAAAATGCTGGCAATTGTGTTGTTTGCTCTCTTAATATTTCTTAAAATTGCGCATTTGAAGTGCAACTCAGAATATATAAATACTGTCACATCCAGGTATCTATATAATTATTAAAAGTATTTGAAGTAGAGAGGGAGAACTTCTAAATAGTAATAATTAGAAGACATCATGAAAAGCTGAGTAACTAGGTGGTAAGCTGTAGCTTTCCTAATGGAGGAGTTTATTCCCTTTGGACTTTGTGCCTACAGAATAGGGATTTGTAAGCCAGGTACTTCTGCTGTAGGTGCAGCAAATTCACCTGATCCTAAGAAAAGCAACCCAGATCTTTATATGGTGAAGAGTACATAACATAGACTGGATACTTGCTCCAGTCTGGGAGCTATTCAGAGGCAGGGCATGAGGGCGACTAGTCAGGGTCCCAGGAGTGTCCTACTGGAGGTGGATGGAGATGTTGTGGTCACACAGATAGACCCTCAACTAACTTTAAATGCAGTGTGATGCAGAAAAGATGTGGTATTGTTCAAGGTGAGGCCTATGGCTCTGTCTATCTGGTATCATTCATTTATACATTATTCTTCTCTCATACTTTCAAATTAGAGCACGGGTGTTTTTAGATAGGCAGTATTTTATCCTTATATACATTATGATTTTCTTAGGAAATGTTATTTAAGGGCAATGGCTATTGACTTCTCTTAGAGAAGTTTTAGTAAAAGTGAGTATGATAACCTTTCACATTTTGTATCATGTACCAACTTGTGCTGAGATTGCAGCTAGCCATTAGCTAAACATTGTTCAGTTGATTATTGTCCCATTACTCCATATATATTCATACATTTTCAACATCTAGGTAATGGGACAGGAGGCACCATACTAAAATGTGTTGAAAGCTCACAAGGGAAAAGTAAATAGGGATGTACAGAAAAAAAAATAAATCTGAGTTCTTTAGGAAAAGGAAAAATTCTTTATTTAAATAAATTGTAAAATTATTGCTGGCTTACAAGCAGCTACTTTAAGGGTAATCTAAAAGTGGGAGGAAAAGAAGGCATGCTTTTTTCACTGCTCTTCTCTTTTCTTCTTTATATGGGCTGTGTGACCATCAAACTTTCATTGAATTTTCATCCTCTGTATAGATACTCAGATGCATCTTTGAGCCTTATTAATAATAATAATAATGTTCAGTGCACATATATTCATTTGGTATGTGAACTTCAGGATCTATTTAATGGTGTTTCCTTAGGAATTTATCTTTGGCTTTCCAGGAAAGATTTGGTTTTAAGTTTGTTGTCCAATACATAAGCAATCACTTTTATCAGTGCACTGTTACAACTTCGCCATCATTGTTGCTGCTTCAATATATGTTTAAGTACTTGCATCCACTGTTGTGAGTTATGAGCAAAATTAATTTGCAAAATCTTAAACTAGAATTGTATTAAATCACATTGTAAGCTCACTTGTAACTAAATTCATACAGTATACTATACTTTCGTGCAGAAAAGTAAACGTTATAATGTGTTTATTTTACTTAGCATTTGGATCAGTCAAGCAGAGTGTGTTTCTCTTCTTTGTTTTTCTTGACTGTGTTCCCTGTTTCCAATTTCATAGTACCTCAAAACGTTGACACCATTTTCCCCCTGTAATATCATTGCATATTTACAGACAGTGCAACTTGACTTTAAAAGATAAAGAGTGGAGCAGTTTCCCACAAAATCATATTGAGTTGGAGTCTGCAATATAAAATACATGCAGCATGGGGGATTGTTACTGTTTAGGGTCAGGACAGCCCCCTAGACCTATAACAGATGCTCTTTATTAACCCCCCCCTTCCCTAATGGGGAGGAGAAAGAGAATAAGGGAGACTTACTGATTAGAAACAGAAACTAGAACAGCTTCAATTAAAATAATAATGATGGGATATAAACAGGTATATGCAAATCCAGTATCAAACCCTAGCCCCCCTGATGGCAACTACCTCACCACTAATGCTGTGGAGCAGGCAGTGGGAAAGTCCCAGTAGTAGACGGGAAACAGGTCAGGAGCTGGATTCATTCTGGTACTGGAACACACAGATCAGGACCAAAGGCAGAAATGAGAGAGTCCTCCTCAGATGCTGGCCATTGAAGAAGTGAGAAAGAAGATGGAAGATGGTTACCCTTGTGATCCCTCAGCTTTATACTGAATATGACATTATGGGATGGAATACCTTGTTGGTTAGTTTAGGGACACCTGTCCTATCTGCTCCTCCTGTCAGGTGTAGCCTTTTACTTTCTGCACCCCCCAATGTGTTCTCATCTCATTTAAACCAGGACAAGGATAAAGGAGTGGAGCATGATGTGCTGGTTATGCCTCCCTAACAGCATTCTGATTTGTTGTTGAAGCAGTATTTACACATTTTATGTGACTGAAATGCAATTATTTCAAGAAGAAAAAAAAATTGAACTCTACATTGCCATAAGGGCTCTGACCAGTGTAATTAGTGTAACTCTGGACTGATTACAATAATAGATTGCACGAAGGAAAAACAAGGGAGATCAAACTCATGTTAAATTGCTTTCTTTTTCTAGGTCTCTAAGATGGCTCAGAGCATGTGTGTATACATTAAAAATATGAAAGCAGAGAGGAGAAATCAAAATGACTACTGGTTTTAGAGGTTTACATATGATGAGTTACTATAAAGATTAGCAAGTGTAAAGAAGAGTTGGAAGGGATTGACCAAAGTAGGTAGAAGGGTGAAAGCCACAGCCCTTCTCCATTTCATGTAACATGAGAACAGTATTTGAGCTCTGAAAGCACAATACATTTGGCAACAGTGAAAAAGACATGCCTTGCACAGCATGTTGCTGCTCTTCTATTTTTGGGGTGGTTTTTTAATGACTTTGGACTCTGATTGTCATCTTGTTTCCCAGGCGCTGCTTCTCTGTATCAATGACACAATACTCTCCCTTTTGTGCTCCATTATGGGGGGACAGTTCCCCATGAGTGCTTGCTACATCCTTGAGTTTCAGCTGTTCTCTCAGAGCTGACTAAAAGATAAGGGTGTGGATCCCCACTATGTGCCAGCTGGATCAAAGCAGCTCCCCTTTACATGCAAATACATAGTTTAGTTAACAGTCCAACATGCATCATTCAGGATGTTTTTCTGTACCCCACTACTTGAAAGTAAGGTAGACAGAGAAACTTTAGATTAAATTTTTGGAGGGATTTATGTGCCGAACGATGCAGATAGATGTGTGATGATATTTAAAGAATTGCCTGTATGTCTGTTTTCTCCTAATCTTAATAGGTATATCCTAAAATATTTTTTAGACAAATTATTTAAATAGGCAACATTTGTTATTTGACATACAGTAAAGTAACTCCAAGCTGTTCAATGGCATACTGTGAGAGAGATCTGAAATTCAGTTGTCAATGCAAAGTGAAGAAGTTCTAGTGTGGGAGTGAAAGGGAATGATCTTGCTTCTTCATTTTGTCTTTTGAACTCCTGATCAGTTGTGGTGATCCATACACACCAGTGTGATATTTTTCCAAGGAGTTGAATGAAGAGAGTTTGTTTTATTTAAGAAGTAGTTATCTAAAAAGTTCTTTCCCCATTGCATCAGTAGGCTTTCAGACCTTACTGTTCTTCCAGTAACTTCACGTGATTTTGTTGCCCTAGACTTCAAATAAACCACACTGTTTTAAATACATCTATATCCCTCGGATTTTTGGCAATAGGAAAAGGAGCTGGAATCACTAAACTGCATTAACTTTGGAAACTATTCACCAAGTATGCAGAGTAGTTGTTATCCATCCTGTTTTGTAACAGTGCCAGAACAAGTTCTTTTGAAATGCATGAGATGGAAACCCCATTCTCTTCAAGAGGAAGCACCTTTCACTTTGCAGGGTTGTCTCTGACCAGGGGGTATATTATCCTCTTAATGCACTTGCATAACTCCCATTAACATTGATGGAAATTACATGCACTCACTGTGAGGTGAATATACCCTTTTGTTGCAATGAGTGATCTGTTGCAACAGATTTTCCAGTGATGTTAAAATAAATTTAGATTGCTGTACTAATGTCACTAATACTGGTTGTAGCATCTTTATTGCTTGTAATGAAAATTCACATTGTAGTATTGTATTAGGTTGTATGTGTTTCTCATATTGAAAAATTCCATATACAATCCACTAGAAAACATGTTTTAAGCCTGTAGCTTGTCCATTTTCTTCTCCAATGTAAAACATGGACCACTGTGTAGCAAACTATTTTCTTTTGCCTTAGTGGTTACTGTTTGCAGTCCTTCTAGAGATAGCTTGTAAAAGTTGTCTTGTGGATGGCAGATTGTTGGCCTGTGGTTCAGACTGAGGAGTGCTGGGCTACTGGTTCTGTTCCTGTCCTTGTTGCTGAAAGTCTTTGTGGCCTTACTTGACAATACTTCATGTCTAAAATGTGCAGTCAATGTCATAACTCACAGGTGCATTGTTAAAACTAATTGTCTGTAAATTGTTTTATTGTGAGATGACAGTTATCAAAAGGTCAGATGTTATCTCAGAAAGCAATATAGCAATTTTATCAAAATACTACCAAGATGTAGCTCCTGTTTTACATGCAGCTTTTCTATTAGTGTAACTCCCTCTTAGGGAGCAGTTTGTTTATACCAGTTGACTTGGACTGTTGCAGCCCCTAGTGTGGATGCAGTTGTACTGACGCATAGTGCTTCACTTGTATTGTTTATTCCTCCTCTGTACAGGAGCACATCTGGTACCTTAGTAGTGATAGTTCCTTGGAGGAACTGTCATTTCATTTTTTTTTTGTGAATTTAGGGTCAGTCTCTGTGTAGCCAAGAATGTAGCCAACAATGAAACAAGGTTCAAGGTGATCAGTCTTCCTCCAGCAAAGTCCAAAGTAAGTTAGTGGATGCAATGCATGCTTTAAAACAAAATACAGTCATAAACCAATACATCTCTTGAATTACTTTTCAAAATATTTACTCCTAGAACTCTATAGTTCTTTCTACAAGTCTCTTCTGATCTGGCTTTTTTTCTTAAAACTACAGGTAAGGATTTTCCTATAGCATTTTCAGAAACCACAGCATCTCCTTGCTGGCTCTGTAGCCGAGTGTGTATTTTGACCTGAGTAGCGAAATGATAGAATCTTCTTTTTCTAATGTTTCTCTTTCCTTCTCTACTGATTATTGTTCTTGCACAGGAAGACTGTATCCTGTGCATTTTGATGCATTTTTGCAGTGCCATTTTCACTGTAGCATCACTTTATTATAAAAACAGTGGTTCAAAGTTCCTTCTGTTTTCAGTTGTATCTTTTCTAATGCATATTTTAAAGATACAAATTAAAAATAAAAGCTTACAGATACATTGGAATTTGTGATCTCTGGTTTCCTGCATGGACAATTCAGTATTACGTGCAATAATGAGTGTTAGGAAGTTCTGAGGTAACCTTTGTTGCATCTGTGACACTATTCAGCCTTCAACTGCAGAAGGCAATGTTATACTCTTATATTGTTTAATGCATTAATGCACCAGCACTTCTGAAATATATGCATTTAAGAATCCACTAACGACATTACATATTTAGGTACTTATCCAAACACTCTTCCATTCCACCATGGGAATGTAACTGGGTCTGAGAGCACCTCCTCTGACCCCAGTCCCTACCTCCAAGAGCTTGGTTAAGCTTTGCTTAGTTGCTAATGAGTATTGGGTCCTTTAATTCCAAGTGCACAGGTGCAATAGGGTCTGTGTTACCAGCACACGAAGAACACCTGAGGCCACAGGTGTTTTGGCGTGGGGCCCCAGGCACCCCCTAGCTTCTCTGGCGTCGGCCACCTCCTCTCTTCTCCGCACAGCAGCGCTTAGGGGAGATCAGCTGGGGGGGGCCTGTCTCAGCGCCGCAAACGCTAGCGGTAGGAGACGAGAGGAGCATAAAATATGAGGGGCATTTCACTCTTTTCCCCTCGCTGGACTTATGCTTATGAAGGCTTTGTGTACCCGGCTGCAGCTCAACGTCGTCCCCTTGCCCTTGCAGGGGCGCTGCCTCTACGGTCTGCCCGGGTGCGCTGGGGCGAGGGGCTGCGCTCCCGGGGGTAGAGCCGGAGCTCGCGGTCCTGCTGCTGGACTTTGAACGAGCCGGGGGCTGGTGGAACAGGTTTTCTCCCCGCGCGCCGCCGGGGCATTGCGTCAATGCTGGGAGGAGGATCCTCGAGGTAAATGAACTTTTTAAACGGGAAAAGCAGAAGAGGGGAGAGGAGGAAGAAGAGGCGGGGGGCAGCACCCGCCCGAGCGCTTCCTCTAAACGCTGGTTTGGGAAACGGGCTTCGGCCGCTGCTCAGCGCCACGGCTGGGGATGCGCTTCCCCGCCCCGCCAGTCTCCGCAGGCGGGCGGTGCGAGCACCGGCCGTGGCACGGCACGGCTCGGCTGAACGCCGGCTCCGCGGGTGAGTCTGCGGCGGCTGCGCTGCCCGCCCAGGGAGCGCTGGAAGGAGTGTCTGGAACCCTCCCTTCCCACTCGGCTGGGGACGGTGCGGAGCTTGGGGACGGCGGTGCCCACCAGCGGGGGCTCTCGGAGGCCGAGCCAGGCTGCCATAGCGGGGAGCCCGAGTGGAGGGTCTAATGCAGCAGGCGGCGAGCAGGTCTGGCCGTGCTCCTGCTGCATAGGTAACGGGCGGGGCTGGAAGTTGAGTGAGATGTTAGGAGAACGGGGACTGGGGGCTGGCAGGGCGGGCGGGTGAGGCGCCGGGTGTTGGCCCGGCGGAGGCTGGAGGAGAGGCGATGAGATGCGGTCCTGCCCCAGGCCAGCCCCGTCTGGTCTGGTGCGGTGGGAGCTCTCCCCGAGCGCCACCGCCCTTCGGCCCTCCCGGCCTTGAGGCTGCTGCCCGCCCTGGCACCGCGGGGTGGGCACTTGGTGCCAGTCCGGTAGCTGTTAACCCAGTGGGAGGAGGGGGATCGCTCTGGGGGCGCCAGGAGGAGCAGGTCTGGTGTTGGTGGGGCCGGGGGCTGCCACCCTTCCGCTGGAGGTGTCCCCGAGGTCGGGGAGAGGCGGCTGCGCCGGGCTGGGGCTGTGCGGAGAAGAGTTTCCGAAGCCAACCGATGCCATAGCGCTTAGCTTCTCATTTAGCAAATCACCGTGCTTATCTGGGTAACGTATGGGGCTCAGTGTCTATATCTGCCTGTATATGTAGATACACAGCATTATTTTTTTTTCCTGTATGCAGCTACAAAGTATTCTATTCGCTTGGTAGAATGTATTTTTGTAATGGAAACTGCTCTTGCTTACTTTTTCTGTCTTAAAGCACTTGCATCATTCTCTTTTGGTATTTCCAGAAGGGAAAGTTTGTGGTTACTACTGTACTTAATGCAAGTTAATTTAATTATTTTTAAAGCCAGAGACTCTATATCTTTATTATTTAGAAACATGCAAAGATAATAAGTGTAATAGGGAAATAATTCTTAATCTCTTTCAAGTTGTTATTGGGTTATTGTTGCATGTGGTGTAGAAAAGTGTTTTTATTATTGTGGATTTGGGGAATCTAAATAGCAATTTAACCTATCCAAGGAGTAACTGATTTTGTGTGTATTGCTGGGAGGCTCTAATACTAACATGCAAGCAGTGAACATTAAGAGTAGTATGGATTTATGGAAAGCATGCTGTGCTGTTTAAAACACTTTTAAAAATATCAAATAATAGGGAAACTTATAATTCTTTTATAATTCAATTTTATTTAAAATAAAGTTATAGAATAGGGAAGAGATTGTGTAATGAAGTAAGCTTCCCAGTGATAAATATTTAGCTTTGGTATAGAGTTCACCAGCGTAAGGCAGGCGAGTCAGAAGAACATGTCTGAATAGTAATTCAGTGCTCTATTAACATTTGGAAGCTCTATTCTTGGCTTCTTCTGAAGAAATAGTAGATGCTAGCAAATAAAAATACTTCAGCGACAAGTATTGTAGGCAAATCAACACAACTGTAATCTTCAACAGTCAAATTTAGTCAATTTTTGACTGCTTGGAGAAAAAAAACCCCAGGAAGTATAAACCCATAAGAAAGCACAGCATATTGTTAGATTACAGCAGTAATGTTGATGCCAGCCTTCCCCTGAGAGCCTTGTTTGATTGCAAACAAGATTCTTTCTAATCCATGTATAAAAATATGTTTATCTCTTACAAACAAAACATAATGATTTCAAATGATGGGTGACAGCTTCGGTGAAAAAGGACTTGTCATAACCAAACCTGCACATATAGGAGTGACTCAGGAGTTAAAAGACCAGAAGCACCATTAAATCCATTTAAATGGCAAAGTGGTTTTAATTGGGTTGGTTGCTAGGGAATGGTTCCAGCACCATGTATTTCAATGTATTTAAACATTGGACAAATGGCACACCTAAGTCTGCTTAAATGATCCACCTGGTATTGGCTTCAGCAGTATTTGGAGCAGGTGTGCATTGCTTTTTGCTAACCAGTTTTCCCTTATTGTGCAGTTAGTGCTGCATTGCCCTGATCTGTGGTGGCTGCTGGGACAGCTGAACTTGCAGTGCCAATTCTGTATTTAGTGCTTTGCAGTATGCTTATTAAAAAAAAAAAAAATCAGGTAATATAAACATAACTAGAAACAGCTTTTTAGAAGCAGTCTCAAAGTAGGCTCTTGTATCAAATACGTAAGTTATGTGGTACAGGTATTTGTACCTTTTATGTTACAGAAAGAGTCAGAGCTCTTGTTTATATTGAAGTAACCTCATGACTTCAGTGAAGTTGCACTAGGTTTCTGCATGGGACAGTTGTGCAAAGACTTGAGTTAGCAAGGCTGGGAGTGCCAGTGTGTACAAGCTGCTGTTGGTTGCTGTTTTTTCATGCGGTGCCCGTTACAGTTGTGCCAAGTAATAGTAATCAATAACATGTTAAAAATACCATCTGGGGGTAGAACTGACACTGGACATCCCCATGCATCCTGCCTGTGCTGCTGTAGAACTGATATTAATTACTGAGAATGATATTAAAAAGAAGTCTTTCCTTGGAGTAAATGCTACTTGGGAACAGAACTCGGCTCTATTTTTTTATAAATAGAATAAATGTACTAAAGTAGGGTTTTATCTTTTCAGCATTTTTAATGCGACTTAGCGTAATGTTCTGTGTTGCCACACAGGAGAATTAAGTTTGGCTCTATTCTCATTCCCCATACTAGCAGGAGTTAAGAACAAAAAGAGGCAGCTGTATCTAATTCAGGCTATGAAGGGAGTCAGGGACTTGTTAAACTCAACCGTAAACCATAGAAAATAAGAGACCAGACTTTCTCTAAAGCACCCTTTGAGGAGGTTTCATAGGCTTAGTAAGGCTCAGCTATATGCCCTAGCTGAAGAATGTGTCATAAATTCGATAGCACTTTTCTAAATATAAAATGGGAGTGACTGGACTTGTCAAGTTCTCATGTGTAATCTGGGAGAAAAAAAGAGACATACCTAATTCTCATGAGAGCCACAACAGATTAAGCATCGTTAATATTGGAGGATGGCCTGCAGAGGCACAGAAAGCACTGGACCATCTGTACCATTCAGATGAAAGTGCATCACTGGAGAGGGTGCTATATTAAAAGTGAAGGCAGGAACTCTTTTGGCTTTATCTATAAGTTGCAGATTAAATTTATTGACAGAAATGGTAAAAGAACTGTTAATAGAGATCTTGCATCATCATTCTTTCCTGAAGTTTACTGAAGACTAGGGCTTAAAAAAAAATAAAAAATAAATCTATATTTGACCACTGGCAATCTATGCAAGAGACTTTCTACTGCTATTCTGAGATGTGTTTAAAGCTGGCTTTTAGATTTTACTGCATATATGCTGTTAGTTGTGGCATGTCTGTCTTTTATGAATACATACTTAAAGAAATAGGTTATTTTCTAAAATTGCTTTAATTTTCTTACCTAGTTACTGGTGTGAGTTTTGCATGTAATTATATACTTTGAGTTGGTTCCAAGTAGTACTTACCCTGGTAATAATAGGAACAAACCACATCAGAATATTTGAAAAATCTTTGTCAAGGAGCAGGTTGAGAAAGAGATAGCAGGTTTGGTAGAAGATGCCTGTTGTACTTGACATAGAATTCTCTCCTCCACCCGCAGTATCCTCTTACAATCAATTCTTTTTAACCATAAATATATTAGTATTGATAAAATAGCAGTTTATCTATAACCTCAAGAGTGTTAAGTATTTTATAGATAGATAAGCAGCTTTCTGAGCTGGGGACAACTTCTGGTTTTAGATACAATAGAGTGAGGGGCAATAAAATGTGAGGAAAAGACAGGCTGAGGGGAGAGAGGTAATGAGGTCATGAGGTTACTTCCATGCATTTATTTAAAAGAAGTGATAAAAATGCAAGGAAGACTGTTGTATGCACAATACAGTGAATGTAGTTATGAGCAGATGTAACAAGAATGGACAGCCTTCTAAACACTGCAAGAAAAGTCAGTGAGTGCTATTATTATGAGAAGCTACTGGCTAATATGGAGCAGAAAAAAAAATCAGAAACTTTTAGACTTTCAGCAAAATGTTTTTGTGTTGTCAGTTCAATTTATTTTTTCATAAACAGAAGTACATATGGAGTAATTTCTGAAGCTCAGAAGCCATTTCTCTGTGCCCTCCCCCAAAAAGCTGGTGTACAGGAATACACATGCCTGCTAAACTAACTTTTTTTTTTTTTTCTTCCTCCCCTTTTGAAACAGATCCAGGTTTGCCTCTCAAGCTGCTTTTGACTACTCTGGACAGTAGCAACACATTGAATCTGACATGATTCTTCCCAGTTGTGCTGCTGCAGATGGAATTCTGAGTCCAAGGAATGAAAATCGATAGGACTTGTTGGTGTTCCTTCTGCTATAGCCTGGCAAATCTCTGAGAAGCAGCAGAGGTACTAAAGCTGTATCTGTAAACAGTCGAAGTTGGACTTTTCTTACCCAGTGGAACAAGTGATTGGCTATTTTAAATCAATTCTTAGTTTCTGTGGAAAAAAAAAAAAGTGAATTTCACATGCCTGTGAAACCTGCTGGAGAGACTAGCAAGGAAGAAGGATTTTTCTTTTCCTCAAAACCCTGTTAGTGTACATTTTTGGAAAGCAGCCTTACTAAATATTGCATCATACTATAGCTATGTATCTGTTGACCTATATGAAAATTCAGTATATATTTCTTAAATAAGCATAGAAGCTTAAGTATAATTTTTCAGACCTGTGGTTTTGCTATTGCCTGGGAACTTTCTTAATCAAGGTTTATCTCAAAGAACAGATGCTGACAGAGATGAAATAATAACGTTGCTATGAAATAATCTGTTGGAGGAAAAACTGTTTTCCTGAGTGGCTTTAGGGACAGAGTAGCCAATGTATTCCTTTGCATAAAACACACTGTGCTAGGTTCTCTCTACTCAGGCATTTCTGGTCTTTACAGAAAGCAGATAGTCTCCCTTGTGTCATTTTTAATTGATTTTTCACTGCATTACAAGAGATCATTGGCACCGGTCCAGGAAGAGGCAGGCAGCAAGTAGGGAATTCATAAAAAACTGACTTATTGATCGCTGGATCTGACAAAATAATTAGTTCTTGATATTTTCAGTAGTTTTGTACTGTTATTTTAACTTCTGAAGCAAGAGAAAATCCCTTTTTAATGGAAGATTGCTAAGCAAAACTATGATTGCAAAAACTCTTCATCACACTTATTCATGTTTTGGAATCTCCTTGTAGGAATCACTAAGAATTTTTGATGGGCTCATTAACAGGAGCAGCAGCAGCTAGATGTGCTGTTTTGCAAACAAGTCAGTTTTGGGGTATTGTATTTATGATGGAGAGAAGTCATGGGTAGTGCAAATCATTTTGGTGCATCTGTTCCTTAACATTTGCAGTAATAGGTCTTCAAACGTGTTCAATAACAATAATATATTAAAAAAAATAATAATTCTTGGAAGCCAACAGAAAAGCAGAAGAGGTATCCCACTAACCTCAAAGGTGTAGTAGACTTCAGACACTATCGTACCATAGTTCCAAGATGTGGGCAGCTCTATTCTCTAACAAAACTTGCAAGATAAATCAATGTGTAACAAGTCGTGTATCAGAGGACCCTATACGAACTTGCAAATGTGGTGTTAACTCGGTAAATTTTACAACAGTCCTGTTTAAAATTATGGATAGATGTGGAGATTGTCTTCAACATATGTATTTTTTGATGCAGTAAACAAGTCATCTCAAAACATCCCATAACTTTAAGAAAGAATATTGCTTTTTATATGTATCAAAGCAAAAGTAAGAGTTATATACCCTGTTAAATCCTTGAACTTGTGGCCAAATTTGAGTATAGAGTGAAGAAACTTCATTGTCTGTATTGCTAATGGCTTATGAACTGTGAATTTTTCAACTTTCTGCTTCCAAAAAAAAGGCATTCAGTTGCTTTGGTGGTGTTGGTATTTTAGGAGTTAGATTATTTCAAGCATATTGCATTTTACTACTTTGGCCAGAACCTTACTGTTCCTTGTTGGGGGCAGAGGAGTCAGAGTATAAATAAATACTTGTTTCCCTCTGCCTTATAGGAGACCTGCAAACAAAAAAGAAATAGAAGCCATTAACCTACCTTGTTCAGAGAGAACACTAAATCAGCACAATATGGCACAGCATAGTATTGTCCTTGGATTATTCATGATGACTGTTTTATCACTGTTGGATGGAAGTTCAGCTTTCCTGTTAAATCAGCGTCTGAAGGGAAGATTTCAAAGAGACCGTAGAAACATCCGGCCAAACATCATCCTTGTTCTTACCGATGATCAGGATGTAGAACTTGGTAAGAACACAACATAAAGAGAATTTTAGCTAATAAGTATACCACTGATTTTCCTTGAAGCTAGATTCTTGCATTCTAAAAACTATTATTTTCTTCCAGTGTGAAAAAAAATATAGGAAGATCATATAGCAAAAGTTTAAACCTACTTTTACGTAGAAAATACTTTTTGTCTGCGTGTAGTTCAAGGACAGCAAAAGTTAGTCTCAACTTAAAATGTCAAAGTTTTGGTTTCTGTGGAAATATGAGATTCCTGCCTATCTGTCTTCATCTAGACGCCTAAATTATGCTTCTGGCAATTGCAAGTATGACCTGGGAAGCTACCTGCCAAAGCAGTAGGTTTAAATTCATAGCCAATTATTGCATTGTGTAATTACCCACATTTTTTATGTAATTGCAGACATTCATTATGTATATACAATTTTAATTTTAATTGCTTAAATCTTACCTAACATAGTCCTACTATTCTTGACATTGTCCATTTAGATGTGTATTTAATTACTGACCAAAATCACTTAGTATGAAAAGGTTCTACTGTGTTATTCCACGCTATGTTAATTGTTGAAGAAAGGACACGAAGATTAAACACACACTTTGCCTAATGGTTTGGAATAATGAATTAACGGACAGTTTAGATTTTGTTCTGTTACCTGAACAAGCTTATGTTTACCAAATATTGCCTATAGTTAGTAGAAGTGATTAACACAAACCAGTTTAGGTTAATAATTTTGCATTAGAAACATGCTTTTAAGTGAGTATAAAGCCTGGATCACCTGAAAGGCGAGAGCTCCTACGTGTGTGGTCTGGTGTGGTTTTTTGAAAGTTCCTAGTGTGGACAGGAGAAATTGGAACACAGACTTTGCAGAAGAAACAGAACACAAGAGTAAAGTTAATCAACTTGTATTACTTATACAATTACTCATCTAGTTAAGTTAATCTCAGCAACGTGGCACTATTCTCTTAAAGATGTTTACTTTTTGTCAGTCTTACTGCAGGTCTGCAGTAGCATAGATGTCCCATTCTTCTCACAGGTGGTGAGAAGGCCTGCTATGGCAATAACCCCACCACATGCAAATGTAATTCAAATTAGTAGGATCAGAAAATTGGTGGTTGTTGTCACGTTTTATTTAAATGGTTATTTGGATCACAAATAAGGCAGTTTCAATAATGTATATCCAAAAGAACTCAAGTACATTATCCTGCAGACTCAGAAGGTGGTTCTGAAAAATTTATCATCTTCTGGTTTATGCTAGCCTGCTTGTTTCTGATGCAATTGTCTAAGTCCTTTGGGCAGTATATTTCTCTTCCCTGATAATGTGATGCTTTCCAATTTCAAGCATAATGGGCAGGTGTCCACACAAATTAGGATCTAACTAAGGAAAATCCATTTGATGAAGCTGAGATTTGATATTCGTCATTTGCCACTAATGGCTTTGTGAGACCCAATATTTGTTTGAATTAATTTTTATTCTTCTCTATTGTCTGGTGAGCTGTCCAAGTTAATCAAAATTGCCATTTGTGGGGATTGTGGTTAATGCATTTAAGAAACATGAAAACAAGATGTGAATTGCAAATAAAAGCTAAGGAAAACTTGGAAGCTATGAAAGTGTAGCAGAGAAAGCTGTGCATAACTAAGATTTCTTCTCTCGCTAAAAATGTTTTGTAACTGATTGATGTTGTAGCTTTTATTGTTTATTTTTTTTTTGTGGCTACTTTTGAGGCAAAAGGGAAGACAACACAATCTCAAATGCTCTTAACAGCCTTTCCTTTATCGAATTTGAGACACTTAACAATGTACCAGTAGCAGGTGGAATTTACCAGGAAAACCACTGCTGTTAATCATGACTGTTACTTGGAATCATGACTGTTACTTGGAAAACCAAACCTCAGCCTTGTCTTGAAAAAAAGACTGATGAGGGGCTGGTGAAAAGGATGCAGAATCTCCAGGCCAAAGAGAATGAGTGCAAACTGCAGTGGATACAAATGGGAGAAGACAAATGAGAACACCAAGAACTACTGAAACATACACACTCGGTGGACTGCCTAATCAAAAGAGTTGTACTGACAAGCAGAATATAAAGAAGAGGAATATATTTACAAGAAGAGAGAATTCATTACAAACAGAGACTTCCCGTCCCCCCCCCCACACACCCGCACTCTACCCCACCCTCTCCCCCGCCGCCCCACCTCCCCTCCCCCCCTAGCCGCCCCCCCCTCTACCCCCTCTCCTCCCACCCTCTTCCCC
>JANIJG010002329.1:0-51319 GCA_024611175.1 Megaceryle torquata
CGCCCCCCGTCCCACGCCTGGCGGGCACCCCCCCCCCCCCTCCCCCATTCCCGGGCATCGGGGGCATCCCCCCCCCCCCCCCCCCATTGCCAGGAATGGTGGGCATCCCGCCACCTCCACCCCCATTGCCTGGCATGGGGGGCATCCCTCCCCCTCCACCCCTCCTGCCCAGCATGGCAGGAGATCATATAGAAGCTGTGGTGGCCTCCCAGTTCAGCTGCCCTCTTGGCTCAGGCAGGCCTCCCCACAAGACAGTGAAGACACCGACATTAAGAATGAAGAAGCTGAACTGGCAGAAGCTGCCTTCCAATGTGGTGAGAGGTGAGTACTTCTGTCGTGAAGTCACTGCTGCTTCGGGGGTGACCCAGGGGAGAAAACACTTTGAGTTTGTCAAATGTGGTTGACTCCATTTAGATACAGAACTTCCCTGATTTCAGTTACATCTGACCTGCAGAGCTTAAACAATTAAAAGTAGCACAAAACTAGTAATATAATACACTAACCATTCCCACTAAATCAATAGTTTGGAATAGCTTGTTTATAACTAAGATATTTTTAAATTAAAAGGGCGACGGATGGGAATAGTTCCCTAATCCACCATGACATGCCATGGGCTTGAGTTCTCAACAGGCTCTGATCTGGATTCCCCAGGTTTTTATTCCCCAGTTCATCATAAATGGGTATATTAAAGTTATGAGAAAGAGTGCAGGTAAGGAGCACATCACAGTTCAAGAAGGACATTGAAAGAATTGGAGAGCTGTGGCAGTGATTGACTCGTCTCTTGATTTTTGGGTTACATTTCCCTGACCTAGTGGATCCAAAGAGAAGAATGAAATGTGAGAAGAAGCCAGGCCAGGCAATGTCAGCTTTGTCCTAGACAAGCAACACATCCACTTCATGGAAGTCAGCATAGGTGAAGTCTAAATAAGGCGTGCTTTTATTCACAGGAGCAGTTGATTCTTAGGATTATTTCAGAATTCTACAGACACATTTAGGTGATGTTTGTGGGGTATTTTTTTAAAAAAGATGTTTAAGAAATTGCAGTGGGAAATAATTCAAGCAGTCCTATAGTCAGCATTATTCAAGGAGGCTCAGTTAGAAAAAGGGAGGCCACAGTCAAAAAATCTCCAAGTTGTAGGCAATCCCTCAGGTAGCACGTGAGGAAGCAAAAATAACATCAGCCATGAGACTAGAAAATAAATGGCCAAGGTTTTTCTCATGCTGATTCAGTCTGCCTACCATGGAGAAGAATGCTGTGGTACAGGGAGGGATGGGGCTGTACAGCCTTTGTGTGCCCAGGGCTGCATCCACTCACCAGCACATCTTGGGGTAAAGCACCATATTTAACTACTCTTCAGGCCCTTTGGATCCTGCCTGTGGTACTTGCCCCTCCTCAAGAATTAGCATTTGCCCAGGACTAATATGTCCATTCAAGAGTGTCCTTTAAGCAACTCACATTGCCCCAAGAGCCAGGAGCTTTCAGCTGTCCCTGTAGCCAGTCTGAACACCTTGTCTTTTTTCAGAAAGTCACTCAATGTGGGCTTCAGTGAGCAGCAGCAGCGAGGAAACCATAGAACCCAATTACACAAGCATAGAGCAGCTCTTTTGCTTTCCACAACCAACCCCCAAAGAGAAAATGGCCGCACCAGTGAAGGCAGAACCCAAGGAGGTGAGGAGGTCCCTCTCATTCTTCTGAATAAAGATCACTGCAGACAGCTCATCTAATGTGAGATATCTTCTTTTTCTTTAATGAAGATCACATTTTTGGACTCCAAGAAAAGTCTCAATTTGAACATATTTTTGAAGCAATTTAAATGGTAAGATATGGCCAATTTTCATGACAGTTGACAAAACTTTGAGCAGGTTTTGCATAGTATCTGGAAGGTGATAATGAAATCTGTGCTAGCCAATGCGCTTTGGTGGTCTGTGTTACTGAAACGTCTGAACATTTCCCCTACAATAACTTTAAAATACTGAGTTCAGGGAGTCTGTATGTTTTTGCATACAGCATTCCCAGATGTTGGCAAAGGTGTTACATCTCCGTTGTTACAGATGAAGTTGTGGCATGGACTCCTAGAGTAACTTAGGCTGTGAGACACCTCTGGAAGACAAATCCCTCCTCAAAATAGGGCCAATGGAGAAGTTAAGAATAAAATTTTCTTTTAAGGTTATCAAATGCCAAGAGACAGAGACCTGAATTGCAGGATTAATCTCTGGCCTTGAGTCATTTGACCAGGGCCAGAAACAATATTTGGGGCATTGCAGGAATCCAGGTCCTGATTCTAAGTTAATCAAGGGGACATATCTTTCCTCTTGGATTATTGTGTCTTTCTCTAAGGAAAGCACTGAATGCTTGCATAGAAGCTTGTCTAGATAGTGTGTGATTGTGGAAGAGGGGTCTTTGGGTGACAATTGATTTTGCTCCTCCTCACTGCAGCTCCAACGAAGAGGTGGCTGCCATGATCCAGAATGGAGATCGGACCAAATTCGATGTTGAGGTTCTGAAGCAGTTACTGAAGCTACTGCCTGAAAAGCATGAGGTCAGGAGAAAAAACAGTAACCTTAATTCACAGAACTGAACACTCAATGCAGTCCTGATTCTCTATTTCTTATTAGATAGAAAACCTGAAGGGCTTCAAAGAAGATAAAACAAAGCTAGCAAATGCAGATCAGTTTTATCTCCTCCTCCTTCAGATTACCAGGTAAGGGTGTTAATCATGAACTTAACCCACTCTTTTTCTTGGTTTACCTCTGGGAAGTTGAAGTTTATAGGAGCCTCACAGACAGACACTGGTGGATGTAGCTAGTGGATTCCCCCTTCCACCTTAGAATCGTCCCTTTCCCCATTAACCTTAGATGAAGGGCTGTTGCTTCTCCAGCATCTCCTCTCCCTCTGAAGTAGCAAAATCTGGTCCAGACCCAGAGTCAGACCTGCCCAAGGAGGCCCCATAACTTAATCAAAGTCAGTGCCAAATGCAATGTCAAGAAGAGGGAACCCATATCTCACACAGTGATCAGTCTTCTCATTGCTTATCACAAGTGGAAGCCCCTTGCCTCCTCCACAACCCACAGACACTGTTTTGATGTGCATGTGGTTGACAGTGATGTTTTGGGGTTGTGGCCAGGATCACAGTGCCTTTAAGCTTTGAATCAATCTCTGTCCTCAGCTATCAGCTGCGCATTGAATGTATGCTGATCTGTGAAGAGACCACCGTTGTGCTGGACATGATTCAGCCAAAAGCTGAAGCCATCCGGAGAGCCTGTGAAGGTAAATGACCTGACCTTGTTCCTGATCCCCCAGAAAATTCCCCTGCAGTCCATTAACTGGTTCACTGCAGAATATGGGATGCAGCTTTAGGTATCTCCACCAATGGTCAAAGCCTTTAACAGGACCAGAGATCGTTTTCCCTCATCCTCAACCCTCCTTTTTCTACAGATGTCTTCCTCTGAAACACTTCCAATGGTGAAGCATTGGAAGCTCCTCAGCCCTTTCAAAGGAGTTGAATTTGAACAGAGGAGCTAGTCCTGTTACTGCTAATTAATCCAGTATTATTTGCCACATTAAGACCATTGCACAGCAATTTCTTCTGCTGCCAGAAAAGCACACTCCAAACTTCCCCCAGAAAGTAGTGGTGTTTTATGTTTTTCCCTGCCTACACATGGAACCGGAAGAAAATGTTTGTTATTTTGGGCTACGAATTGCTAATGCTCAAATGTGTGACTGGAGATGGAGATGGAGAGATTATGCAATAGGTTTTGGCTTGCTGTGGCAGAAACCTCAGGTCCTACTCTGCTAAGAACAAGAGGCTTTTCATGGCACTGCCAAGTGCTGCCCATCCTACAGAGCCAATTTCCCCAACTCCTGCCAGGGGTTTCTCCAGCTGGCATTAAAGTTGCCTGCTGAGATAAATTGAAGCTGCCCCAAAAAAGGGTCTTCCCAGCAGCCCAGGTGTCCTGCCTCAAATCTGGGTGCTTCAGAAAGCACACCACTGCAGCACCCTGTCATAAGAGCCAGGACAGGGACTGTACCCTTCACGCCCTGATAATCACCTCCACCATGCAAGAGCAAGAACAGGGTGAGTATGTCTGGGTTCAGCAGCTGATAGATAATCGCAGAGCTGTCAGAACTGACTTCACTGCGCATTTGTATGGAGTCTGCAAGGTTAAAATTGCAGCCCAGTTCCCCTCACCCCCACCAGGGTAAATTGGGGTACTTCCAAGGAAGGCAGTGAGTTGATGGCTGTTAGTGAGGACGGTCTAACTCCAGGTTATTTTCTATTAGGAATGAAAGACCAGATGTAAACAAAGAAAGAAATGTAGGTCAATTTAAAAAATTACCACTTATGGAATTGAATCTATGTAGAATCAGTTTCTCTGCAGGTCAGGCCATTGGGCTGACAAGGGGACATATCAGATTTGGTTTGGTGGAATTCAAAATCCCAATTTCAATGCAGTTTAGGAAATATTCTTGTGTAACAGAGGATGTTGTTTAAAAGTCGTTTATGTTTTTCAGATCTTCTGAACAGCCATCGCCTGCCACTCTTTTGTCAACTGATTCTCAAAGTTGGAAACTTTCTGAACTATGTAAGGGCTTCTTTTGTCTTGTCCTCCCCCCATTACAGTATGTAGATGATCTCCTTTAGGTAGGAGTTACATCTACTTTCTTTCTGTCTTGTAGGGAAGCCACACAGGTGATGCCGATGGGTTTAAAATCAGCACTTTACTCAAACTAACAGAAACCAAAGCAAACCAAACCCGCATTACGCTGCTGCACCATATTCTGGAGGTACCACTGCCAAGTCCTGGATGATAGGGAAGGGGGAGGATTTTATCATGAATGAACCGTTTGTCTTGCTTCCAGTTAATGCCACACATTTCTATCCCTGGCTAGCTGCAGGGTATCGCAAGTTGGGAGCATTCGAATCAGGCTGATGGAAGCTGCCTGTGGGCACTAGTCAGGAATCCCCTTATTTTATGACTTGTTCGGTTTTCCTCCAGCATTTTCACTGCAGTGGCTGGAACTTTTTCATATTTTTAGTCTGCACATCATCAGATGCAAACCACAGTGCATGTGGCTACCTAAGCTATCCTGGCTGGTCTGTACCTATTCAGCCCTCTGCCTTTCCCCAGTTTCTCCCTTTTCCACCAGACTACACTTGAGCTTTTCATCTTCTCCTCCAAGACCCATGGCTTTCTTATTCCCTGCAGTGCTGAGTTTTCCTTTTTTCTCTATACTCTGCTCTGCCACCTTCATTCATCAAGGTGTCCCTATTCCAGTTATCCATGTTCAAGTCCTGCTTCAGCTGGCAGTAGCTTCAGCAAGCACAGTCATGAAAGTAAACTATAAAAATAAGATTGAAGCCCTTCTGATACTCTCCTGGGGCTGTAGGAAGTGTTCGACTGCAGCAAACTACAGTCCTGCCTCCTCCCATGGTCAAGAGTAGGTATCTCAGAAGAGGGTAGAAGAAGAGCTCAGCAGCATGTCAGCTTTGCTTTGAACTATGAGTATTTCTCAGCATTACATCTTTCTTGTATGTTTTTATAGCCTGGGAGCAGTGCCTTTGCACTCTGAATGTGCTGTCCTGTATTGCATGCAGCTCTGAGGTGCAAAGCAACTGCAGAAGTGGGGCAGCAGGAGGACGTGGCACAGTTGTCCTTACTGGATGTTTGTGTCCATGTCTCAGCTCCTGCCACACAGCAAATAACACTTCTGTCTCTCTTTCACTTCAGGAAGTAGAAAACAGCCACACGGACCTACTGGAACTGCCAAAGGATCTTGAATATGTTTCAAAAGCAGCAGGGTAAAATTGTGTGTCATTTCCTTTGAATTAAAACAAAAGTAAATCCCATACATATCAACAATATACCAGAAATTAGAACACATGTAGCTGGTATAGCATGTTCACAAGATGTCATCTTACTTAGTTTTAACTGAAAGATTTGTTTGATGAATGTTGAAACCCCTTTAATATATAATAGTTCTACTACATCTGGCAACATTTAGGGGTGAAACTTGCAGAGCATTCAGTTAATGCTGCCTCCCAGGCACTGCCTTTTTGGTAGCAGGCGATTGTGAAGGCCAGGGAAATTGAGCTAATACTGAACTCTGGGGGTGGAGAAGAGCCCTTTGAAGGGGTGGACTTTTTTTGTCAGTCTAGTTTTAGATAGACCTGACAGCCTTTCTGTAAGTGCTGTGGAGGGAAGCTGTTTTCCATGAGCTTGGACTGTATAGAGAGTTCAGAGCTCAGGTTTTAGTTCTGCAAAGTGGTGGGAAACAGAGGAACAGCCAAACTTCCAGCTCAGACTTGTCCATTGTTTGGTCAGTGCAAGGTGCTGGAGTATCAACTAATGGGTCACTTTTCTATGATTTCAGAATTAATCTTGATATTATACGCACGGAGTCCAGTACCAATTTAAAGAAGTTGATGGAGCTTCATCGAAAAGTCTTATCATCAAACGACGATGTGAAACAACAGTATGAGAAACCTATCCAGGTCAGTAATGGAGCTCCCTTATATCTCCCCCATTAACCATGCAGAGGAAATGCACAGTACACATGCAGCTGAGGAAGCTCATGGGAGGTTGGAAAATATTGCCACAAGACATGCTCTCAGATTTGGAAGTAGGCTGCAATGCCACACAGCCCACCAGTGTCTATTTGCCATATCCAGCTAAAACCTAGATGATACCTGTGGTGAGATCATTTCTTAAGGCCCTCTCCATTCTGTTGTGTGACTCCTCACTTTGAGTGAAGATGTTCACCCTCTGTGTGGATCTATCATGTTTTAACCCCAGACAACAACAAAGCAGCCACTCTTTCACTCCTACCCCCCTTTTCAGTGGGATGGGAGGAGAATTAAAAAAACCCTTAAAACTCATGGGTTGATATAAGAACAGTTTAATAACTAAAATTAAATAAAATATAATAATAATTGGAATGTAACAAAAAGAGGGAGAAATAAAACCCAAGTCATCTCCTCCACTTGCTGACTGATGCCCAAGCAGTGAACCTCCCCCCCAGCCATCTCCCCACAGTTTACATACAGGGCATGATGCTCTATGGTATGGAATATCCCTTTGGCTAGTTCGGGTCAGCTGTCCTGGCCACGCTTCCTTCCAGCTTTTTGTACACTTGTTTTGGCAAAGCACAAAAAAATGAAAAATCCTTAACAGAACAAACATTACTGAGTGACAACTAAAACACTTGTGTTATCAACCTTGTTCTCACACTAAATCCAATACATGGCACTGTACCAGCTATTAGGAAGAAAATTAACTCTATCCCAGCCACTATCAGGACAGGATCACCAGAGTAAACCCCTAAGCTTCACATTATGCTTTCCACATCTCCCTCAAGTCACCTCTGTAAACTGGCACAGCACAGTTGCCAAGAGCAAAGGTCATCTGCAAATCTTAGTTTCTTCCCACCTTAAAAGCTTTGCTGCAAGTTAAAAGCCAGGACCCAGAGTCCTGCTCCAGGGTCTTACGCTGACATACTTTGTTTTTTTAAGTGCACATCACTCATTATCCTCTGGTTGGTGTTTTACTGTGTATAATAAATGCATTTTAGGATAGCATTGATACCTCCAGAAAGCTGGAAGAAGAATTTGAAACCATTGAAAAGAAGAGAGAAGAACTTGCAAATTATCTCTGTGAAGACCCAAGCAAGTTGTCCTTAGAGGACATTTTTAGCACCATGAAGACCTTCAGAGATCTCTTCCTCCGAGCCCTGAAGGTTGGTGTCTGCACACAGGATGCTGAGCATCCCTAGTACTGGTGCATGTCTCCACTGACAGGGTTGGGACAAGCACCCAAATCTGCTGGGGGGGAAGATGCTGGTTACAGCTTCCTCCTTTTGGCACTAGGCATAAGGTCACCTGGTGAAGAAGTGTCTGATCCCTACTCCCCTGCATCTTCATGCAGTGCTGGTGCTCCTGGCCTAGCCCAGATCCTGGTAATTTGTGATTTTGGTGCAGCCTTAGCTGCAGAGTCACAAAGATGCTCTGGAGTCAAGTGTGTAAGTTTTAGAGGAAGGGGCTTATAAAACTTAACCTTTTGCTCCATATTGAGCAGACTCAGAAAGGGGATGTGTAGTAAAACCACCAGTTTGGAGGAAGTTGTGGCTTCAGTGGAGCTAATGCTTCACTTTTGCCTCAGCTAAAGGTCAGGCAGAAGATCTGCACACTACTAGGTAGCTGTGTTGGGCAGATCACTGCCATCTCCTGGGATGTGGCAGAGTCCTGGCTAAGACAGCGGTCTCCCTCTCACCCTCCTGGCAAGGCAGCCCTTATTCCCCATGACCACTGG
Organism: Megaceryle torquata; assembly: GCA_024611175.1. Lineage (NCBI taxonomy): Eukaryota > Metazoa > Chordata > Aves > Coraciiformes > Cerylidae > Megaceryle > Megaceryle torquata. The sequence goes on from JANIJG010002329.1 coordinate 8,308, forward strand.
CTTTATTGCACAGGAGAAGGCCAGAATTTCTCTTCCTCCTTTGCAACCCTCTGCAGGTGTCCCTTCTCTTCATTGGCTTTTCTAGCAGGCATTTAGCCAACCTTAGCATGCCCTTCTTACCTCACTGCAGGAAAACAAGGACAGAAAGGAGCAAGCTGCAAAAGCAGAAAAGAGGAAGAAACAGCTGGAAGAGGAAGAGGGGAAGAGACAGAAGGGAGAAAATGGAAAAGTCAGTGAGTATCTGAAAGAGCTTCAAAAATGAGAGATGGAGCCAACAGGAGCTCTTTGCTGGTCCTGGTTTAATGGACCAGCAGTGGTAATTTATTTTGTGGGTTTCCAGGTGCCAGCTGACTAAAGGCTTTTAGATTCCTTACAGCCTTAGCTAAGAATTGACTTTCCACAGTTGCAGCTGTGTAGAGAAGTTATTTTTAGGTTTGCTGACAGCAAAGAAATTAAAAAAATCAAATTAAAACATTTCAGTTAACTTTTTTCCATTTCTAAACATAACTTCTGAAGCCCAAATCTAACAAACGTTTGACTTCTCTCCCCTCTAGAATCCCCACATACACTTGAATCATCTCTCTTTATCACAGACTAATGACATCCCCAAAATCTTGTAGATAATTTAAATCTGCCTTTATCTGGATGAAAGTGAAAGGCCCAACTGAAAAGTACAATTGGAAGAAGCTGAGAGGAAAAAATTAAAAAATCAAGATTATTTTCCCTCCATTCCCCTCCCTCCAAACAAAAGGCCCCTACCAACACAGATAGCAAACAGGAGGCATTTCAAGGTTATGGTACAAGCAGGCACAAGTCTGGGCAGAACTGGTGCCACTGATGCCAGCCTGTAGCATCCAGACTTTGGAGTCAACCGTTTGACTTTTCCCAGGAAACACTGCTTCTCCCAGGCCTGGCATCAGTACTTTGCTTTTGCCCCATGGTTGCTTGTACCAGGACAGCAGTACCCAACCTGAGCAAAGCCACGCTGCACAGATTTAACACCCATTTCTTTCTCTCTCCCAGTTAAGAAGGGGGTGGTGAAGCAGGAGGAGGTGTGTGTCATCGATGCGCTGCTAGCCGACATAAGGAAAGGGTTCACACTGAGAAAGACAAAGAACAGGCACGAGTCAGATGCAATTCCTAAAACCTTGCCTGCAGAGACCCCAGAGGAGAGCCAGTCTGGTAAGTACACAGACCTGACAGTACCTGCAGCTATTCATTCCCATCTGCCCCTCAGCCGCAGCCAAGCACACAAGCAAGAAGCTTTCACATTTGCATTTGGGCCATTTTAGTTAAGGAGGCTTTGCAGCCAGTGGCTTGGAGAAGAGGTGCAGAGAGCCCTGAGCTATTGCCAGCCAGGTCTGTCCCAGAATTAGCAGCCATTTTGAGCAACGTGGCCCTGCACCCATGCTGATAATCCTGCCAAGAGGCATGGCCCACAGGCCAGCCACAGAACCAAGCTGATGGGTCACTGGTGTCATCCCCACCCAAGTCCTCACTGTGCTATTGAGTCTCAGTAGTGCAGCCTGTCACTACCTTGGAGACTTCTAGGCCCTCATTTGGGATTCTAAAGAAGCCCTTAAAAAAATATTAGAAAACCCTATCTGCAGAAGGACCTACCTCCTTTAGGTGCTTCTTAGGAGATGGCCCATGAATTTAGCTTTTCTTTGGTCTCTTGACCTTGGTGTCAGTGCACATGAGGGCAGTCCAAAGGACATTGGCTTACCATAAAGCCTGACTTGTGCTTTGTGGCTCTTCTAAACCTGCTCTGCAAGGGCAGGATTAGGCTGGCTGATGGGCAGTTTTACAGTCCTCATGCAACCAGGCCAGCAGTCCCACCTGGTTCAGGATCTCTCAGGTGGGTTCACTGTGAGTCTGGGGTCTTTCATGGCAATCAGCTGGTTGGCAGCAAAGACACATAAACACCTGCTGGAAATAGAGCAGGGGCTTTGCTGAGCTGGAACCTCAGGATCCAGCTGGGATGACCACATGGGGTATAAGGAGGGGAGGTACAAGAAGGATAAAATGGTGCCACCTCTGCATAGCTGCTTTAGGACAAGTGCACCCTCCCCAGGCAGCTGCAAGCTTGTAACCTCTTTCAGTGGTAGAAATACCTTGGGTGATCCCCAGTGCAGCTCTGCAGCTGTGGCTGATAGCATGTCTTTTGTTTAAAGGAAAGAGCATTCAGGATCCACAAGCAGCAGGAAAGCAGATTGATGAGAAGACCAAGAAAAACAATGATGGTCATTCCTCAGAAAACACTCTCCCCTCAACCACTGCCCTGATGGAGATGGGTGGAGATGTTACAGATTCCTCAGCATCAAACCAAGCGCTATCTAAAAGTAATGCTGGAAGAAATTTGCCCCCAGAGTCCCAGAAGAAAAGCCCCTCAGCAAGCTTGGTGGAAGGTGACAGAGCCAGTTGCTCCATTGCTTTCTCTGCTGCTAACATAGGCACAGGGATAAGGTTTGCAAGCAGCAGTTCAGACACCTCTCTGAGAGACCAACTCAGTGGGTCCATCTCAGAAGGTCAGGACAAGGAATGTCCAGCTGATGGCTTGGAGAGCTACAGCCTGGATCAGGAGACAGAAACCCAGCTCAGCAAGACCAGTGTTGACCTTGGCATCAGTCAGTCTGCTCCCTGTGATGAACCTCATCAGGCAGAGTCAAAAGAGATGGCAAAGGAAAATGAAGACCCTGGCATGGACTCGCTATTGGACACCTCTCAAGAGAAGTCATTCTCGGAGGAGCCAGCCACTGATTCCTCTTGTTCTGCAACGCTCCCCCCAGGGCAAACTCACACGGACAGGGAAAAGCAGAGGCCACCTGGGAAGCGGAGGAAGAAGAAGAGGCACAGCAAAAGCCACTCAGGTAGCCTATTTCATATATAGCCCTTGGGGACTGAGTTAAACTGGGGAAGCTTCCTCCTCTATTTGTATATATCTGCTCCTCCTAACTTTGAGGTCCAATGCCCCCTTCCTCTAGAGCCACAACATTTCATGGAGCTGTTATTTTTTTAAACCTGAAAGATTTAAAAAAAAAAAAAAACACAAGCATAGTTCATCCACTTTGCATTTATAATTAGTTTATAAAGGGGTAATGATGAATCAATAATTAAAAAGCCCATTGCACATACGCAGTAAAGCTGGCAATAAGCACATCTGTCAAGTGCACTAAAGACAGCTACAAGGCACTGTTATGTGCAAACAAGAGCTCCATTACACTCCAGAGCAGTGATTAAGAGCAGTTAATACTGGGTACTTCATTAGTGATCACCCCCTCTCAGCTACTAAAAAACCACATAAAGGCAGCAATATCAGTGCTGCCCTGGGGTTCTTTGTTTTTTCCTCTGTTGCAAGAGCATTTTGCCTGCAGTGACTTGACAGCCCCCCCCAGGGATACTTTAGGTGGCTTGTGAACATTAGGGCCTCAAGCCATCACTGCAGGGTGAGAGGAGAAAATCAACAATTATAAAGGAGCATTTTGCTGGTTATTCTGCTAAGGATCGTATTTGGCTGGCTGAATTGGTCCCAGTCAGAACTAAACCTGGGAATGCATCCAAGTTGTCAGACTCTACTGAGCTGAAGCCACCCTTGGGTGGGTACTTGAATCAAATCAGATGCACCTCATAGGGAAAAGATGAGTGTGTCAGCCTTTCAAAAGATGCAATATACTGTCCAAAGCCTGTTTTTTTGCAAGATCCTGGGGTCAAACAGATGGACATGAAAGCAGTGGAAATCTCTTTTTATCAATATTTAATGTTTTTCCTTTCAAGGAAGGTGGAAGTGAAAGGAAGGGAGGGTTTTCAAGCCTATCCCAAAGGGGTAGGTAGATGCACGGGTTGAGCATCTATCACACAGGGACTTACCCTTATAATGCTGGCATGCCCTGGGGCTATAGTTATTTATGTTTCTAAACAAGCCACTTTCCCCTAGTTAAAAAACAAGCCAAAAACTCTAAGTAGTTTCCCAGGGCAATGGTTCCTGAGCTTGCTTCCCAGAAGGCAGTGGGAGGAGATGCAGCAACAGGAGCACCCCACACTCCCAGCTATGGCCATGTTTTCCTAATATTTGAAATTAATATTTCTGGCTTAAGGAATTAACCTCCCAAAATGCTATGGGGCTCCCTGGGAGTTTAGGGGTGGCATCTTAGGACTCTCTCTGCTACTAGACAATGTTTGCATCATAAAAAGTTCCCCCTTGTTACAACTTCCTTGTCATGATCAGCTATATTTAGTGTCTTTCTTTTGTTTAAAAGCAGAGGTTGAGACTGATACTGGAGATAATAAAACAAAAAAAGGTTGTGTGTTACAATGAGGTATGTAAACTCACAAAGGTGTTTCTATGTGAACTAACCACAGCATTGGGACTTTACAGACCTAATCAGTATTCAACCTGTCAGCTAAGCTTTTTGTCTTTGTGTCTAATCACAAATACATGTAAAATAAATTTCTTACTCTGATTTTTACTCTTCAGGGTGTTGATCTTGAGTTGAGTGGAGTCAGTGCTGATCTCCCCTTGACACAGGGTCGCAACCTATGTGTCTGTCCTCTGTGTTAGCAGCTGGCAAAACTCCTTTCCCTGCAGATAATTAAAAGTCATTATTCTAACCAAGTGAATCCAGCTTGATGTGATAAACAAAGTTCTTGTATTGATCCCATTATTTAAAAAAAAAAATCCAAAAAAAAAAGGCAAAAATGCAATTTCAGTACCTACCACCTGCAAAGAACAATGTTTGCTTTGCTTGCAGGTAGCCACTTCCTATACTGCTGTTTAAATATAGGTATCAGGAAAAAAGAATAAAAACTGGACCCAGGGAGAAGTACTAGCTGGGGCAAGATACCAACTCTATCTCAAAGCCAAATTCAATTGCAGTTGCACATAAACTAGTCCACTGGAGCAAACAGATCATGCCTGCTTCTTATGCATATTCATGTAGCTTTAGGGGATTGGGGGGTAAGTCACGTGGCTTTTGTCACAAAAACAAATAATACAGGTAAACCCAATTTCTAATAAAACTACATACCAAATTCCCTGCATCTTTCATTGATGCTTCCAACATGCAGTTGCCCTGCAAAAGAAAATTTAAGGAGGTTTGGGGTAAGATTTCAATTTGCAAAATTTTGCCTGTTTTTATAGGAAGTGGAACAGAAACAATGTAAGCACTCACTGTACTGAAATTGCATAGTTATGCATTGTTCTTTCCATGCTGATGAACATCTCTTATGAACTGAATCAATAACGTCAAATCTATCTCTGTCTCATTTCCTGAAAGGAATGTATTTATTCTCTGGTATCCCCAGTGCCCAGAGGTGGGAGATTGACTGGGAACCCTGGTCCTGCACAGCCCCGCAGTCCCAGGGATCTCTGTAGGACTTCCACCCAGGGTTGCTTTGGTTCCTGCAAACTGGAGCATTGTTGCTAGCAAGAGAAAATGAGATATAAATTGGCTAGTTACAGTCCTGACTACTCTTGCCATCCTCTTGGCCCTTTCCATCCTGTACTGCAGGATTACATCAAGTGGATATGGGAAGTAGCTCTTCTAGTTTAAAAATCCCAAGGAAGGTCTGCAGCAAGAGGAGAAAATAGTAGCAGTGAGGCACAGGTTAAAACTAAGTCAGGACCAGTGGTTGTGCTGCATGGGGAGGGCAGCTAAAACCATGAGCTGAGTGTAACTCAGATTGTGGGTTTTTCAACCACAGGGATTCCAGCATACAGGCTTAAAAAAAGTCATAGGTGGAAAAAAAAAAAAAAAAAAAAAAGACAGCTTTGAATTCCCCTTAGAAGACATAGGAAAGCAACACAGAGGAACACATGAACAAACAGGACCTTTATGAAGTGACCCAGACAGGCAGGAGTTTCAGTGCAGCCTTGAAATGCAGCTCCTGGCACAGCCTCATCATGCCAGCAACACCCAGCAGTGCTGGGATGGCAGAGACAAGCTGCACCTTCAAACTGGTATTTCCCCATTTCCTCTGCTCCCATCTTTATGTCACCTGGAAAAGCTAGAGGAAAAATTAATTTGCTTCTCTTAGTATCCATACAAAGTGCTTCCTCGCCTAAATGCAGCTCAAGACCATCCCTCTTGATATGATAGACCCAGCGAGCCTAGAGCACTCCCCATCAATACTTTTTCCTAGGATGTTCCACCTCTTTTTTTTTTTTCCTTTTATTTTTTGTCCCAAGTGCACATGGTCTGTTCAGGTCACAGCACCAGTTCTCTTCTGGTACAGGATATTTACTGGATGTGGAAGTTTCTGGGTCTCAGCAAAGCCACATGAGTCTTCTTCCTTCTTGTGCTGATCCAGCTGCAGGGATCACAACTCAATCTGCTTATCAGTTTTTAGAGCTTCTGTAACAGCATCAGAGTACAGGCAGCAATAGCCTGTGACTCTATGAAATAGTATTTTGGAGCAGTAAGACTGTTGTAGTCAACTACTGAGCCCTTGTCTCACCTTGACTATATCTTGTTACACAGCAATTTCTGTATTAATGCTACTGTTCTTTAAATGTCAGCTTTTACACACACATTCCCACATTATCTCCATATTCCTGAAAGAAATGGTTTAACAGGATTTTCCTTGGAATCAAGGCGCTGGTGGTCACACTGTGTGTGCATGCTGGTAACATCTGCACTCGTTTCCAACCAAATCTGAAAAGAGCTTGAGGAAGGAACATTTAACAAAAGCTGATAAACAGAGGTGGGACTGTACAGATGCCTGGGATCAGGGGAGGTGTTGAGTTCCCTTGTCTTAGACCCTAGAGAATCACTACAGACAAATGTTCACTCCATTTTTCCTCTCTTCCCATCTTTATGTCACTTGGAAAGGTTAGGGAGAAACAAAAGTTTTGAAAGCAGAAGTCTATAAGCAGCTAGGCTTTGGCAGTTTCCCTCCTCAGAAATCTACTTGATTTATTCCCTAGAAAGTAACAGAGAAAACCAAACTGGGAACATAGACCAGTGCTCCAAGTGCAGCATGGTGAGGATGGAGGGAATGGGCAGGAGAAGGAGCACTGCCTGCCAGCAGCTACAACATGCACATGGCACAATGGGACACCAGCCTCCCCCTGCAAAGAGACAGCAGGGTTTGAAAGTCAAGGTTTTCCTTTTTTTTTCTTTACTTTTTTTTTTTTTAAATTGTTTTCCTTTCATTCTGAAGGAACCAATTCTTCACCTCCCCTTCTGCACACTCACTGTTGTCTACAGACAGTTTTCTAATGGACCACAAGAATGTAACCAAGCTAATGCTCATCTTCCTATATGGCTTTTGCCTTCATGTCTCTCATTAGAATTGGTATTTCCTTTGCTCACGGAGTGAGACAGGCTCTTAAAAATGACAGCATGCCACACTAGCTTTCTGACAGTCCTGCTAAATCCTCTAGATTTAGTAAGTTCAGCAATTTAATACCTAGAAGCACATTTCCAAGCACTCTGCTTGGAAAATACAAGACTTAGGGTGTTGGACTGAACTAGCACCCAGCTTAAAAGCAAAGTTCAAGATCAGTTCTGGAAACATGAGGTTTTTATTAAGTACATAAAAATTTAGCTCTACCTGGTTTTGGGTTATCTGAAACTGGATTCCCTGGTAGCATCCCCACCTTTAAATACATACACATGGATAAAAACCACTCATCTCTTTTGTTTTATAGCTGAAAATAATTTTCATTTCCCCCTCCTCCTGCAGGTGTCACAGCAAGGCAGAAGAAATAACAGAGACCCAGCAAACTGCTCATGTGTCCCCAGAGTGTTGCCAGCTTCTCAGAAGCCAGGTTCTGCATCGCCAAAACACCACCATGGTCCCCTCTGCCCCACCAGGATGCACCGCTTCTCATGCAGCTTTCACTCCCCTCCCTAGGGCCCAGACAGCCTCCCCAGAGACTTCATCCCCCTCAGCCTGGGCCTTATGCCGGGCATCCAGGGGGACAGGGGACAGTTCTGTGCATGGTGGTGTGAAAGGGCCATCTCATCCTCTGTCCTGGAAGCCAAGACTTTCAACCTGCTCTCAGGCCAAACGGTTCTTGAAACAACATTGGCACGTGGCCCAAGAAAGAACTGCAGTGTTTAGCCCTCAGAGAAATTTTTAAAATAGCAGTGCCTCAACTAAATTAAGGGTACAAATTAAGCAGTGACTGTACCATCACAGGTGGAAGCTTATTAACTCCCTCTTCTCATTGCCCACTGATCAGACAAATGTATTTTTACTCTCAGTCATTTAAAGCAAGGGAAATCAGTTTCAGGGAAAAAAAATAAGTATGTATTTTGGTAAGCATATGGCCCTATAAACAGTGTCTTGTTCCTACATGACACTTATGTGCAATTAAGTTGAAGCATGTTGGTAGTCTTGCAGTGGTCTTCTCACATGCACAGATGCATCCCTCAACTTTTGGAGAAACCAGGTCCCCAGTTCCTCTTATTAAAGGAACAGAAAGAGGTTTTGCAGAGTGCTCTACTGGACACATTTTCAGCTCACCCTTTAGCTCACCCTGGGTCTGAATGCCATTGTTAGCCGCTTGCACTCAAAAATCTTTGTGTTCAAGCTGCAGAACATGTAGATTCACATTACTTTTGCTTTAAAACTGGGAATGTGCAGTATTGTGCTTTCAAAATTCAGAGCTTTATTTCTTAAGTTTTATAATAACATTGTATCATAGTTTTGTATATAGCTGTCCATTTAAAATGATCGATGTTTGTTGAATCTTTGGTGTGATACTGTGCTGAAACATGAATCAAGTGGAAGAGCTGGGTACATTTAAGAACTATGCCTTTATATGGTAGCTCACTGTGGCTAGACTAATGTTCAGGTTAAAGCTTATTTTGCTCTGCTTAATAGGACTTGTAATGTCCTTGTAATACAGAAAACTTTGCTGGACTAAGTTAGAAGTTAAACCAAGAATTAAATCCCTGGTGTATTTTAACCAAAGCACTGCTGTGAGCATATTGAGAATCAGATAAAAAAAGCAAAGATTACTTGAGAGCAGATGCATGAGCAGCTCAGGAAGACCCTGCAGAGGGGCACAGCCCCACTGCAGATGAAATCCCCTTCCCAGCTGGTATAAGCAGGCAGAGCCCCACTGTTTCCTGCAGAACCACGTAACCTGCCCCAGGTTTGACTTGCAGGACTGACTCTCACATTTACAGGTTTTCCCTTTTTTTCAAGTCTCAAAGCACATCACCCAGGCATTGGTCCTTTTTAATTCAGCTTCTCTGCTCTCAGATTAGATCCCAGGCTACAAAAATCTTTGAGTATCAAACACATTTTCCCAGCAGCTTTGCAATGCCTGTGTTTACAGCAAGAGCCTGCAGCCCAGGCTGTCAGTGAGCAGCCAGCCCCTTCTGTTTTACCAGTAGGACCAACATTATTTGGAGATTCAGGACGCACAAGAAGGCTTGCTGAGTCTTACCCAGGGAACCTTACCTGCTGATGTGCCACAGGCTGCTCTCTTCTGATGCTGCAGCAGGTGTCCACTTCTCCATCTGGGTCTTTCAGCTACCCCCATTTCCACCTAGAGAGAGCAGCTCTTTTCACACAGACCGAAGTTTTATTGCCCTGAATTCTTACCTTGGCCTTCAAAGAGAGAGGGTTTGGCATTATCTTTCCTCGAGACACATTCCTCAAGAATCCATGGAGAAAGGGGTTATTTTGAGCTTCTGCCAGTTCTTTGTTCCATAGTCATCTGAGCAAACTACATTAAATTATCTAATCACATCCCAATAAGCAGGCTGAAGCACAGCATTTATAATTTATTTCTCCAGAGCAAGTCTGTTTCCATCAAAGTGATTATTTAAGAAGAACAGGGGAAAGAATCAGAATAGGTCAGAGAAAAAACGTTCAATTGGGATGTACAGTTTTGCTCCATTTGTGACCTTGAAATAAAGTTCATGATCCTGAAGATTTGTTAGTGCTTGCAATTCCAAATTAATTGCTGGTAAAAACAACATGACTTTCAACTACTTCAACAGGTCTGTGGTCATTTAAGTCCAACTGGGTGTTTGGACTTCAAAAAAGAATTCTTGTGGTATATTACAGTGACTGCACATGGAGTCCAATGTGTGAAACTTGTAAACCACTAGTTTCTAGCTGCGAAGTAACAGCATATTCCTTAATTAAGCATTGGCTCTATGGTGAAACTTTAAAAAGTGAAACTTTGAAAGGTGAAACTTTGAAAGAAATCAGAAGTCTTTTCCAAGTATTTCACATCAGAATTCAGATATGTTTAATAGGATGGATTTTTAGGGTTTATTTTTTGGTTTTGTGTTTGGGGTTTTTGTTTTGGTTTTGTTTTGTTTGGGGTTTTTTGGTGTTTGTTTTGGGGTTTTTTTTTTTCTAATTTCAATACTGAAAATATTTCAAAGTTTAGAATAAAATAAGTACTTAAAACGTTTCCTTTCTCTTGTGAGGATGGGGAAGGCCCATGATTCACCAGAATTTGTCCAAAGTCATATTTTCCACATAGTTTATAAACGACCTAAGCATATCATTGTTGCATATGCTTAGTAATAATTACCCATTGTTTTATCTCAAAGAAACAGAGGTGTACAAATGGAGCTGTATCTAATACATGAGCACCACCACAGTGTTGCATTGTACTTAGAGCATGGCTGAAATCTCCGTGTCCAAAGTTATGCCAATATGTTCCATTTGAGTGTACTGTTTAGTCCTCTCCTACATTCAGCAGAGCAGAGAGGGCTGAAAAATACCTTCTGTTTTGCTTAGAGAGGATAAATTGAAGTGAAAGAAAAATACATGCACTCCTTTCAGCAAAATTAATCAGTTTTCATTCTGTCTAAACATAAAGCCTGGATCTGCAGCTTCATATTTCTGGTCTTCTGTACACACTGGTCAGTTGAGTACCACATACAAGCTTACCAGTACTAAAAGTCATCACCACACCCATCCGAGCTCAGTCTATCTATGTGGTAATAGTCACAGCCATGAAATGCAGGTGAACATGTTAGTCATGGGGTTATGTTCACCTCATGTATCTGAAAGCAAATACAGTCGTGAACCAGCTTCCATCACGAACCATGTTTTATTTGGTCACCTCACAATCAGGGTGTGGTCAGGATATGAAAAACAGTTTTGCCATGTCTAGAAGAGTGACTACAGAGGATTAAAAATGGAGCAGTGATAGTACCTCGCTAGGTGTTTGCAATTACTACACAGTGACAACCTCACAGAATAACCTCATTGTTTGCAGGATTTGCGATGGAAATGAGGTCCATAATACAGACAAAGGTTTCCAACTCCTGAGTGTAAAGCAGGTACAGCCCTTAAATATCAGTGGAGAAATTGTTCACTCCAAGTTAATCAGCATATTCAGTACTGTAAGTGTAACTCATTCATCCGTGCTGTGCTAGCAGTTATATCACATCAGGGACTCTAATGTTGTCTTTGCAGCAGCACAAGGAACTCTTGCAAGAAATCTGTGTGACAATTCATACAGAGCCAGGTGACGGTGGGAATAAGCAGGAGCTTTGCTCTTCCCTAATGGAGACTTTAAGCAGGCTCAGTTTACATTACTCAAATTCAGATGACAAGAACCACTCTGTGATGGTCAGATCCTATCAAGTCAGTTTAGATATACTCCCAGCCTGCCAAAGTAGGTTTTTTCTAGGATCAGCAGTCTTTGCTGATGACACCTACATTATGGTTATGGTTGGTTTGCCCTGCTCTGGGCATAGAGGAGCTGATGTGTTTGTTTAGTATTTATGCAACTTCAGACAACATAATCTGCCATGAATTTAGTCATGAATTGGTGACAATTAATTACCAAATCCATCAGTCAGAGCAGATAAAGTCAGAGCTACCACAGAAAGATGGGGTTTGCCCAAAGAAGAGGCAGCACAGGCAAAAAGGGTAACAGATCTACGATGCTTGCTGCTGTGACTTCAAAACTCACACCTCAAATCTGTAATCTAAATGAAACCCTCAATAGCACACCAAGAGTGATTCTTTGAGGCCAACAGACTTTTTCTATACACTTGGCCATGTTTTGTAGTCTCCATTATTTAAGGTTTTTGCAGCTGAATTAGACAAAACCATAGCTGATCTGATCTATAGTGGTGATAGTTCTCTGAGCTTGGACAAGAGCAGAGTCCCTCCCAGCCAACATTTCTATGATTCTCTGATCAGCAAGAACCAGATACAAGAGAAGCAGAGTAGTTAAGAAAAGATAGGAGTAGTAGGAGTCCAGAAACCCTTTCAGGTATATATGTTAATCCTCTTTAGTGAGCTGGTATCATACACTTAAAAGAATATGCTCTCAGGAGTAGTGACTACATTCACCATAGTAGCAGTCTACAAACTTACCCTGGATCACAGACAAATGAGTTGCTTTTCCAAAATACTTCCTTAATTGGATAGAGTCCAGGGAGAACAGGACAGAAGAGTTTTTCTCCTTCCAGGTACTCTCAACTGCTCTGCTTCAGTTGTGGAGGTCTAGAGAACAGAGGAGAGACCCTGACCTCCACAAAGTGTGTTCTGTGACAGATACGGCTGCCTGTAGAGGTCTGGGTGTAGACCACAGTAGATCAAATGGCAGCTAACATTGTTATCCCTTCCAGTAGTAACTGGAAAGTAAAGCAACCAGTGAAATTCCTTTCCATTTTGAAGAGTTCATCCCTACTCTCTACAAAGCCCTCAGCCCTACAACCCACCTTATCCCATCCTCCTACCTTTCACATCCCATCCCCATATTCTACATACACTTTCACATGGTTCTTTGGTTGAACTGCCTCATTGCTCTGCCACAGGGCACAAAGACCAGCAAAGGGGTCTTAGCAGCAGTCTCCCCCGTGTCTGCCACCCACCACTGCTGCTGCTGGTCCAGGCTGCAACTGCAGCAGATCCTAAGGCTCCTCCTGTCTTCCCACCAGCTGCCAAAAAGTGCAGCCAGTTAGAGGGCTTTAGAGAGGTTTTTATTTTCAGTCCTTAGAGGTCTTTTTCATTAACTGTCACAAGGACTGAGCCCACAGGCATTGAGCACATAGACTTCACAGCCATGCTCCAGCCAGCAGAGGAGGCAGTTATAGAGTGAAAAGTGAGCACTTTTGATTCTAACTACTTCCAGTTTCTTGATATGAGAAATGAAGGCACAGCAGCAGCTGGATTTTAATAAGGGAGAAGTGGGTAACTTGCTAGATTGCAAACACTACACAGGTTTTTGAATGCTGAAGCACCAAAATTAAATGACTGGAACTTGGGCTACTAGGATCACTCATTTTCTGCCACTGGCTTCCTGAGTAGCTGTGATCAAGCCATTTCTCTGTGCCTCTCTTTCCACAATGATCAAAAATACCGCCAAAAAATATTTAGTAATAAGGTGTATTGGGTCTGACTGAGCTGGTGTTAATTTTTCCCCACAGCAGCACTCCCAGTGCTGTGCTTTGCACTGAGAGCTGGAAAGGTGTTGATAACACACCCGCGTTGTGGCTACTGCCGGGCAGGGCTCACACAGCACCAAGGCCGGTTTTCCAACATTCCCCCCCATTTAGATGGTGGAGACAAGATCTTGGGAAGTGACACGACATATGCTTGTCCTCTGGAGCAACCTCTACACATTTGGAGCCCTGCTTCCTGAAAAGGGGCCAGACATCTCCTGCTGATGGGAAGTAGAGAATGAATCTTTGTTTTCTTTTGCTTCCACACACATGATCTTGCTTCACTTTTCATTAAACTGCCTTTGTCTTAACCTATGAGTTTCATCTCATTTTCTTCCCCCTGTTCCAGCTGAGGGGTGGGGCAGTAACAGAGCAGCTTGGTGAGCACCTGGTATCCAGCCAAGGTCAAACTACCACATAAAACAAAACAAAACCAAAAACAAAACCAAAAACAAACCAAACAAAAAAAAAAAAAACACAAAGAAAACCCCAAAACCAACCAACCAAACAAGTCATTCTCTTTTCTCACATCATAACATGTTTGCATCCATATTAGAGTGAAAACAAAAGAAAGAGTGTAATTTACAAAGAACCCCTGTTCCCTTCTTTGAATCCATACTACAGAAACCCCTTGGAAACCTCTAGGAAAGTATCTGAAAGGAAGAGGGTGACCCTTATAGCAAGAAGATTGCTTGTGCAAGAAAAGAGTAAGATCTTAAATTTCTTCTACTTCTTATTTTTATCCTTGTACAAATCAGAAACATGAAGAATAAATTACACCTGTGAAAAGTCAACAGTAAAGTACCACACTGACAGCCTCTTAATGCAAGCATGTTCCTGAAACCAAGCCATGGCAAATGTAGCCCATTGGGAGATAACGAACAATAGCTTTGTACAAGTGAGGGACCATCTCTCTGCATAACCAGGTGACTAACCCTCTCCCTGGCTGGATTATACATCCTGTAGCTCATTTCCAACCATCTGGTAAGCAATACATCTTCTTACTTTTTTCAAAAATGTCTTGCAATGCAGATACTGACTTTTGTGCTTACATTTGATGGTGTTCTTGAAAGTGTTGGGGGGACAGTTTTTAAGGAACAGCTTCCTCCTTCAAAAAAACACCCTTTAAGAACGGCACAAAGGGGAAACACCAGGTTTTCTGAAGCATTCACTGAAGTCCTTGTTTCCAGGATGATAATGACCAATAAATGAACTTCCAGCTACAAAGAAAATCAAGTTTTACAAAATAACATAGTTCCATATCAGCCTACCAGCAACACTAGAAATGAAAAAAAATGAGTGTTTACATGGCTGAAGACACAGAGGTAAGATGTTCTTTGGATCTAATCTAAACCCTATGCCATCAAAATATAACTTCTCTTTCTAGGCTAGTGACAAATATGCTTGTTTTTAGCATGTCAGGAAGAGATGGAAATGAAAGCCTGTATTACAGCAGTCCTCAAACAACAGCAGCTTTCCCAAGAAAACAAAAGGTGGAGTAGCAGAGCACTGTAAACAGCTTCACAGTTAATTGCAAGTTAATTGATTTCAACTCGATCATCAAAGCTGGGCTGTTGTATTGAGTCAATCTCTGTTCCCTGTTCTGCCTAAATGGTGCTAGCCATTTACCAAGCTTTTGAAGTATGCTAGTCCTTGTCTGGCTGCAGTGAGATGTGTTTTTATCCAGAGGTAGATTTTTTTGCCCTTTCCAAGGAGAAATTTCACGCAGAGTAATTTTTTTAAATATACCCACAAGCTCATTTGAATGGGATCAGCAATGTAAGTTACAGCTGCCTTGAAGTTATACCAAAGCTTTAATCTTCCTAAGAGCATGGATTTCTCTATGCACTCTCAAAAGTATAATCTTTGGATGTACATTATTATAAGCTTATTTATCATTCAAAGCATATTAGCTGTTTTTAGTATTCCTTATTAGGACTTTTAAACACAATACTTTCCTTTACACAAACCCTGTAGCAATTTAGATGAGCACTCTGATTTAAAAAAATGAGCTTCCTAATTAATAGTCTTTTCCTGATTCCTTCAATAGCTTAATTAAAATAAACAAGCAGCAGAATTTTAACATGATTATTTCTAATAAGATTTTTTTTTTTTTAAATCAGTTCATTTTACTCCTAATATTTCTAGCAGAAAGTGGCTTATTTCTCATTGGGCTCTTTCATAGTGCTGAATCTCTCACTTGTCCTGCTAGGGTAATTACAGACATCTGTACAAGTTTAGCACAAAGACTGTGAAGTCCTAAAGGGGATACATTAATTTGTTTACATAAATTAAATATAAGCCTGCTTTACCTTTGGGAAAGTGTTAGTGCTTATTTGTGCACAAAAATAAATATATTTATGGAAACCTACAACAAATTAATTAAACAGCAAATAACAGTTAATACTCATTTTCTATTATAGGCCTTTGGCTTAGCTATTCTGTTTCAATTTTGTATGTAAATCAAGTGTTATTTTCTGTTTGATTTAATATTTAGTGGTTTTAATGTAAGTCATTCTTACTAAATTAAGATTAAAAAACACAAATCAAAGCTTTTATTGTTTTCTTTTGCCTTGGATCCACTGGTTCAAAACTTTACTGAGGCTGTTGTAAGAGCTGGACACTATCATCAGTATGATTGTTAGGTTTCAAAGACAAGCTATTTCAAACTGCAGGAAAGACTTTAGAGGTGTACTATGGACTAGAGATGCATCAATTGTAGCTTTTAATGCCTTAAAGACTTTTGTCTGTGTAAGTCATTATTTTAAATTGCCATGTCAGGAGGAAAATGGTCATTCATAAGTATTAACCTAGTCCTTTCTGGATATAAACACGGTGTACATGCCAGATAAGTTTCTGATCCTGCACTAAACATAAGAATCAAGATACTCATCCAGTTAACTCTATTAAAGCTACTGATGCTATTAATGTATGTTTTGTTAAAGACTTGCGTAAGGGCTGGGGTGACAGGGTCTTTGTTATGTCTACCTACAGTCCCTAAAAAGTCTCTGCCTACTGTGTCATTTCTGGAGCACTGGTAATTTGCTCATTGTTCGCCATTTAGCATGTGCTATTTCTACCACTGTTGATAACCAGTGCTATAGAAGTTGGCTAAAGAGAGAAAACACAAAGCAACTACAACTACTGAGATTGGTATCCTGGGACACTTATTCATCTACAAGAGATGCAAGTGTTTACAAAAGAGAGGTTCAGTCAGTCAAGCAAACTAAGTCCTGAGCCCACAACTACTCTACTGACTTTGGTAGATCCATTTCCATGCTTAATATTGGGCATAAATACAAGGTGGGGACTTCTGCCTAGCCTTTTCCAAGAGGATCTGAGAGAAACTGTATAGTTTGAGGGCAAATGTAAAAATTAGTCCTAGATGAATTTGGCTGAACAGCAAAGACCATCTATACTCATTTTAATGCTTACCAGTCATTTCCCTGGGTAGTTGCAGCTTCCTAAGCAGCTGAGCCTGGGTCCTCCTCAGCTGTAGCTTGTTTAATTTATTAGGCTGTTTTGAGAGTTTCTCTACAAATTCCCAACTCTTCTACACTTAAGGTAAGGTGCAGGGTTTCCCCAGAAACAACTGACTTTGTTGCTGCTGTTTGAGAAGACTCCGCTGTAGAGCACCTGTAGTAACTTCTGTAGGAGGCATCAATTTACTCCTTCAAAAGAAAAAAATCTCACTGAATGACTGAGCAACAAAGGAGGGAAAAAAAAAG
The DNA here is from genome assembly GCA_024611175.1 of Megaceryle torquata. NCBI lineage: Eukaryota > Metazoa > Chordata > Aves > Coraciiformes > Cerylidae > Megaceryle > Megaceryle torquata. The sequence continues at coordinate 25,415 of JANIJG010002329.1, forward strand.
TAACCAGGTAGAAAATTTCTATGCTGGTAGTATTTGCTCTTCCTTTCTTTACATGTCCAAAAAGTGAAGGCAGAAGGATCAAAAGAAGTCAAGAAGGAGCCTTATGGCCAGTGATACTGCTTTGCTTCTGACTCACAGCTGAAAACAACATGAAATGTCACTTGGAAAAGAGATAGAAATATTTCTGCTGCTTACTTTAAGGGGAATGTCACTGTTGTTTCTGTTCTTCTGTGGGAGTTAATGGTGGCTAGTGGTCGTGAGGAACTTTCCTTATCTGTGCACCTCCTTGTTGTCTTGTAGAGCAGAAAAAGGGGACAAGGGCAAGCCATGGAGAACCTGCTATCAAGAACACAGTGTCCAAATCATCACAAAACAGTGTCCAGAAGATCTGCTGAAAAGGTGAACAAATGTATTCAAGTTGACATGGACTTGGAAGAGGAGGACCCCAGTGCAGACCTGAGCCTTTCTCCAACAACTGGCTTTTCTGTGAAACCACAGCAATCTCTAGGGAATACATCACCTTCCCAGCAAGGTGTTTCCTCATTCTTCCAAGGACTTTCTTCTATGCCAGCTCTGCTACCACTGCTGCCAGCCCCTCCACCCTTACCCCCTGGGTGTAAGGTTCCTTCTCCACCCCTTCTCCAGCCTGGCATAAATGCTCCATCATTCCCATCTCCCCAGCCATGCAGTAATCCCAAGTGCAATCATCTTTCTTGTGGTTACGGGAGGCAGCCCCGCCCTAAGAAGACACCAACATTGAGGATGAAGGTGTTTCACTGGCAGAAGCTCTCATCTGAAGTGGTGAGACGTACGTGCTTGTTTGTAACACTGGGCTGATTAATTCATTTACTTTGCATCCAAACAAAAATGCTAATATTGGGGGTCTAGGCCTTGATTCAATAAATCAGGTCAAATGGGTGGTCCCATTGCTTGATTTCAGTCCTACAAAAATTAGTAATGACAAATAAGTATAAAAAACTAGGCCTTTGCTAATAAATGGAGAAATGGTAGTTTGGGAAAAGCACTGAAGCACTGAACTGAGTCTCTGTGGCTGCTAAAATTATCTTCACTTAACCTATCAGTCTCTATTTGTTACTTGTTAAAGTGATGTGGGTAGTTAAGGCTTGAAAAACCCTCTCAGTATATTTGTGGACAGATCTGTTGAAAAGTCGTACTCTGTGGTTCTTCTTAATGAACTCCTGGCATGTCACTGGTGTCTTCTCTGTTGAAGCTTTTTTTTTTTTTTTTTTCCCCAGCACAGCCAGAAGATGCAGGAACTAAGATCTGAGGCTGAAAACTTTTATTAATAGGGTGGGGGACTGTGTACGCTCCGGGTAGGATGTAGCCTCTGACTTCATTTCATACTGACAGCAGCCATATTATTTGCAGGGTTTTTTTTTTCTTTCACACAAAATAACATGAAGGTCTGTGGTTAACACGTGGTCTGCTAAAGGTTTTGCAAGTGCTGTTGCAGCCTTCAGCAAAGAGACTGTGAACGTTTCCATTTTTGCTGCAGCATTGTAAAAATTTAGATTCATTCTAGATGTCTTCAGTGTTACTGTTGCCATCTCATAAAGAAAGAGGAGGTGAGATCCTTTGCTTCATTGTTATAGACAAGTTAATGTTTTGAAGTGCTGTGTGTTATTTAGATGGCTCCTGGTGATTCTGGTAATAATGCTGGTCTTGGGAGTCTTTATCTCTTGCAAAAGAGAGACATTTACCTAATTGTTTGGGTACCACAATTCTGCGATGTGTAGCCAGTCAGCAATAGCAACAAGAATTTGGAGCACACCACGAAGTTCACCTGCTGCAGTAGTTTTCCAGGTTAAATTAGCCTTCAAACCTCTGGGATGCTGTCTGTGGGAGCTGCTGCTCTTAAATAATTAACGTTTGTCCAAGACTAATGAGTGTCATGTTTCATTTATCCTCTGAAGTGATTTCCCTTCCACAAATCAGACTGCCTTTAAAGTGCTCCTCTACCTTTGTGGTTCATCTTGAAGTGTTACTCTCTTCCAGAAAGCCGCTCTATGTGGACTGTGATGGCAAACAGCAGCAAGGAGCTTGTAGAGCCTGACTATGCAAGCTTGGAGCTACTTTTCTCTGTCCCACCAACAGCACCTAATGAGAAAATAGGGCCAAAAATAAAGAAAACAAGAGAGGTACTTGGACTGCTCCCTTTTCATAGAGACTGGCAATATTCTTGGAAGTGAAAAGCTTATTCGCTCTTTATTGTTGCAAATCATTTATAATAAGAAAGTTTGAAATATTTTTATATCTATCACCTATAAATAAAAAAAAAAAAAAGGCACAGGAGATGTTTAGAATTCAACATGTTGAATAACTCTGCTGAGGGACAGGATTTCATCTGAGAGGAGGACATAGGAGAACATGGGGATTTCAGTATTATTTCTTATAAATTTGAATATTCTAGACAAATCAATTCCCTTCTTTATGCTTTTTTCTAAAATAGATCCAATGACCTGTACTGTTGTAAAGTGCTCTGGGTTTGATCAGTGAAGATTGTTGATAATATTATTACCAGAGAAGAAGGAATCTCACCCAACAAACAAAGCTCTAAAGTTTCTGTTAAAATCAAGGTAAATGTATTTCTAGCTAACTGCTTTTTTTGTTGTTGTTGTTCACAGATAACATTCATATGTCCAAGGAAAAGCCTCCTTCTGAGTATATTTCTGAAGCAATTCAAGTGGTAAGATTTGGATAGTATCATCTCAATTATTTATTTGGTGTGTATATGTGTTTTTTCAGACATTAAGTAAAATAAATTTAGCAGAAATACTTTACAACCACCATTTTTCTTTAGCATGGAGTCAACCTTGTATTTCTTTATTTTTTTCTTTAAACTAATGAGAGGTGCCAGTCTCTTTCCAGACAGTTAATATGATGTCTCAAAATGGTATTAAAGCTAAAATGGACCACTAATGTCTAAAGAGACAATATTCATAAATAACAGCAAAATCACATGGAAACATTTTTCTTTGAGTATTATTGACATAAATACCAACTGCTGCCAGCAACCAATAGTGAAGATTCCCAATTGGAAGTTTCAAGTTACTTATTCAGTTTTAAAGAGACATCTCCAGGGGTTTTAGATCCAAAATTATACATAGTTTTTATATGCAGTTTTTCTATAAATAGGAAACTGTTTCTATAATTAAACAAATGGAAATTTCCTAAGTCACAATCCTCACAAGGAAGGGGGGAACAAAACAACAAAAGAAACAAAAAAAGTAATCTGTTTTTTGGCAAAATATCTTTACTCTGGGATTCACTAACTACTGCAGGATGAAGATGGATGTTCTGCTGTCTCCCTGCCCTTTTGTTATGAGACCTTCAAAAAGAAAGCCTAGAAGTTCCTTTGTGTTAATAATAAATTGGAATCAGTCAAAGGGTTTGGGGTTTTGTTTGTTTATTTTATTTTTATTTTATATTTTTTCCATTGCAAATAGCTTCTCAGCAGGGAAGAGCTGTGCATAGCCTAAGCCAGTTGCTATTTCCTCTCTCTGCATGATTTCCTGGGCAGTGGTTAAGGTCTCAAGAGAGAAGCCAGTGACCGTGGGATCAAAGGCCTGAGTGCTGCTTGCAGTAGCGAGGGATGAGGCTGCCCTGCAGCTGGGTGCTGCCTCTGATAGCTCTGGTGGCTGCAGGGGAGCAGAGCTCTCCTGAGCCAGAGCAGTCTGGACTCATTTCAAAGATGTGTTGTCTGCCAGAGTTTCAGGGAAGGATTTTGGGTAAAACCTTCTGTCATCTTTATAAATACTGCTCAGCAGGAGGAGAGCCATTGGTTTTAGCCTTGGCTTTGCTGCAAGCACTGCAGAAATTAAAAGTAAATCTCAGTGACACTGGAGAGCCACAGTGAAAGGAGAGCCTCTGGGGTTTGTTATGTAAAGATGAACAAAGCCCAGAAACCACATCTAAATTACGAGGAATAATGCTTTAGGCTTGAAAAAAAAATCTTTTGCTTTTTCATATCTCCATTGTACTTCTGAGGACTAAGATCCAAAACGTAACAGGAGGCAAATATCATAAGAATTGCTTCATTTACTCCTACAGTGCGGGTTGAGAGATTGGAGTCTCTTCTATTTGTCACGTTACTCCTTCCTACACTGTTGTTCCACAGCATCACTCTCTTTCCTGCAGCTCCAATGAAGAGATTGCTGACATGATTCAGAAAGGGGATACCTCCAAGCTGGATGCTGACATACTGAAGCAGCTACTTAAACTGCTGCCCGAAGACCGTGAGGTATATATTGAGTGTATTATTCTGATGGAGTTCGGTGTGGTTTGCACCCAGCTTGAAAACGCTTGCAATGCCAAATCAAGAAGCTATGACCAGATCCCACATACTCCTGTAGCATCTCAGTCAATGACTTGCCAAGGTAGAACAGTGGGAAGTTTGCCTCAGCAATGGTGTGGCCTCTTCACACAGAGATTGGGCAACAGCACATTGGGAGATTCAACATAGTTGTAGACCAAGTGCTGCTCTATTCCCATTATTTTAATTAGATGGATGAAGTATGTTAGCATTTGTGGACTTAAATGAATAAAGAGCCTTTCAGAGCAGGTTCAATGAGGAGAAAGGGAAAGGACCCATCTTTTTAAAGGGACTGCTGGATTTCTATGCACTATAGCTTGCTGAAGCCCTGCCTATGGATCAAGGATTTATCTTACAAGATGCTGTACAAATGCAGGCGACCTTCCAGTCAAAACAAAACTGATGTATTTATCCTTGCAAACCAGTTCATATATGGAATCTATTGTTCATCTGTCTCACTCCTATTGCCTGTATACACAGCAAGTTCAGAAAAGCCAGTTTTGTGCCTGCAAGAAGCAATGAGCATCAGAAATATGTGTGCTTATTTTACTGTTTTGTTCCCCTTCAGATAAATAGCCTGAAATCTTGCAAAGAAGAAAAATCAGAACTAGCAAATGCAGATCAGTTTTATCTCCATCTCCTGGAAGTTCCTAGGTAAGCAAAGTTTTCCTTTCTTCAACCCATAAGCGTGATTTGTCCATAACCACTAAGGCCTCTGTTTCTTCTGCTAGAAGGATGTTCCTGATATTCAGCCTTCAGGAGAAATCATCTGACTGCTATTTGTAGACCTGGTTTGAGAAACTTTTCCATCCTGAAGGCCAAACAGGCTTTCAGACACCTTTGGCAAACCAAAATTAAATTCACCTTGGTATTAATAAGTTAGTGAGAAAACTCAACTGTTGTACAGCTACTATCTGTATGAAATAGCCTGTCCCCAGGCTGCTGATTCATTCCACCCTCGTTTAGAGATTCCAGTCTACCAAAGAGAGCCCACAAACCCCTAAGTGAACCACAGCAGTGCCTGTGTTTTCACCACCTCCCTCATGTTTACCAAGACAAATGAGACACAGAGAAATCTTTATGCTGTTCATAAAAACATGGTGATACATAATAATTCATAGGAATAGTCCTCCATAAATCCAATCCATTGCAATGCCACAACCAGAGATGCTTTTTTGAAAATGCCAAGGTGAAAATGTGGCTTTCCATTTTCTCAAACTTACAGCTAGATTTAAAAGTACTTTAGAAAATGTTTTAATGGCTGTTCTACAACATAAATCCATGGTGAGGCATAAATACCATCAGAAGACATCACTGCAAAAATATTTCTGATTTCTATTTGGAAAATTAAAAGGGAAAAAAAAATTCCTGGCTAGTGCTGCCCAGGAATTGTCAGAAATTATAGCCTCGTTATGCTAGGAAGTCACTGCCAGATGTCAGTGCAACATTGCTTTCAAAAAGAGGAGATGATAATTGTTTCTAGGACATCTTTGGAAATAGCTGTTTGATTTATTTATAATCCAGTTCCCATGTCAGAGCATTAAAGAGAACATAACAATGTTGGTACTGCGCTTTGCCTAAAATGGGCGATTCTCTTGCTGAACACAAGTCAATTAATCAGGCCTGTGTTTGTTGGGTTTTTTCCCACTGATCTCTTTTAGCTACCAGTTGCGGATTGAATGTATGCTGATTTGTGAGGAAACAAAAGTTCTGCTGGAGTGTCTGTGGCCAAAAGCACAAGCCATCAGGACAGCTTGTGAAAGTAAGTACATCAGTGCTATGCCTCAGCATCACTTGTAGCATATGCTATAATCTAATAAAAATTAACCTTTAAATTGATGAACATGTAGTGAACATCAAAATTATTCTGTAGATTCCTGCTTCTAAAATGCATTCTGCAGAATTGCAATTTGTGCTGTCTGAAGTGAAGCTTCTGTCAACATGAATAACACAAACCTCCCTCCTATGGTGGTTCTGCAGAGAATAAGGAAATTTCCTCTATGTCAGTGCTAGTTTCTGTTTGAATGTAGGATAAATTTTTGTGTGCAGTGGAGGATTTTGCCCATAATAATGAATCAGTTCCAGTTTTCCCTCTAGTCCACACAGATTGCAGGCCACAGTGACATACCCGAATATGGTTTGGCTTCCAAAACAGAATCCTAGATGATGATCAGCAGTTTCAGGAACCCCCTCTACACAGAATTAGCCTTGGTTTTAGCTTTAAGTCATCTCTTTCATTATGTTGCTCTTGGATTCTAGCTTCAGTGCAAAATTTTTAGAGAGTCATTGACCTGTTGAACAGTTAAATGGCAAAACTTCTGTATGTTTGCCCATAAAACTAGTCTATACCTGTCTGTCTGATGTCATTGCTATAGCTACTCTTCACAGTTGCAATCAATAGCTTTCTGCAGTCCCACCCTGTGGTCCCCATTCCCCCTCCATCCTGTTGCGTGGGTCAGTGTTTCTGCTCCGGTTCTGTCCAAAAATTTATTCTTTCCCCGAGATTTCCTGCTAAAATGCTCAGCTTCTGCTTATCACTCTCAATAATGATGAGAATGAGACAAAAAGCCCCCTCCTTAACCTAGAATAACGTGTGCTGGCAATGGCAGCTGTAGACTTCTACAAGTTTATACACTTTCCTATATGCTGTTCTCCCTCATAAGTGGCTGCAGGGTCTACACATCTGTATTCCAGACTTTCTGGGGAGGGTCATTTTCCATCTATTTGTAGAGAAAAGATCACAGTAGAAACTTACTCATTCCACTTCCATTCAGATTATTTATTTCTTTACTGGTATATTTCAAGATTCATAACAATGGCTTGATACAATCTTGGATGAGACTTTTGTTAACCCTATTGTCAATTCTAGGGAAAAAAATCCTATTTTGGATAATTGAATTTATTGAAAATGTCTCTTTTTTTATTCTTCAGCACTTCTTACCAGTCACCGACTGCCAGTCTTCTGCCAACTGATTCTTAAAGTTGGAAACTTTCTGAACTATGTAAGTAACTTAATTTCTTTAATTGCCATATTTCTAAAGATAACAAAATGCGAGACTCGGACACTGAAGGAAGGAACTTTTTTCTGTATCTTCTAGGGACATCACAGTGGAGATGCTGGAGGTTTTAAAATTAGTACCCTGCTCAGACTAACAGAAACAAAAGCAAACCAGAGCCACATTACTCTGCTTCACCATATTTTGGGGGTAAAACATAACTGTAAAATTATTCCTGTATGCACTATTCTCAAATATTCTTTCCCCAGAAACTAAAGGGCTTTGACCTGAGTAGGTATCTGGAGGGTAATACTCTGTGCCTGAAATAGGATGAAAACTTTTCCACCGCTCTGCATGCAGATGGGATCAAATCCATAGGCAGTAATATTTGGAAAGTTAACTTTAGGTTTCCTTTCTTAAGTTTGCTTAACATGTCTGCTTTCCATTTTCTTTCTCTTCTTCTCCAGCTGCCCTCTTGCATTTGTCAAACTAAATTAATTTTAGTGCTATGAAGACAAAAATCTCAGGTGAGATTGCGTACTGTGGCAACACATGGGATGCAAGCCTGAGCAGTTAAAAGAGCTTTCTGCTTTCTTTTTAACTCCCTATGGGTGCCAACATAAGAAAAAGAATGAACATTAAATTTCTAAACACTAAATTTACCTATATGCTTATAAGAATGAAATCTGAAGGGTTAATTTTTCAGTCCTCACATTGTCCAGCTGAAAAACTTTCATACTTTTTGACTGACTGTGCAAGGTAACCATTTTTCACTTCAATTTTAGGAGGTTGAAAAAAACCACGCAGACCTGATGCAGCTTCCCGGAGATCTTGACTTTGTTTCCAAGGCAGCAGGGTAGGACATTATTGTTTGTTTTTGTCATGTATGAATTGCCAACCTCTTTAAAGCCAACAAGAAGCTGAGTCATTTTATGGTGGTGTAATAAGGTCACAGGAGTTCTCTGCTGTGGGACAGAGAGGTTCTCTTCTAACACCAAACAGTGCTGAGATTTTATAAATCAACCTGGTTAAGAATTTTTATGTGGAGCTCAGTGTGATTTGTCTTTTAGATGCTCCAGTACTACCTCAAAAGGAAAACTGTGTAGTGATCTCCCTTATTTTCAAGGACCAGATTCTTCTTCCACATAGAGCAATAGAAACATCCCTTCCCTGCAATTTCTTGCTCATATTCATGTGCATGCCCATCAGGAGGTAAATGTGCAGAACTGGTGTAAGGATAGAATAACTAAGGTTATTTAGTGGCAACTGGGGGACCGCAAGGGTCCTTGAGTTGAGTATCAGCACAAGGGTATGTGGGTAAAATGAAAAAATCTGGTTTTGCAGACTTCCCCCATATGTGCTTGAAAGCCTCATGAGTGTAACACCAGCTCTTTCAGTTTAGCTCAGAAGGATTGCATGGAGATATGTTAAAATACACTAACTCAAACCCACCTTTATTGCACCAGAATTAACATTTTTAAATCATTCATTGACATGAATTCATAGGATCCTTGCAGTGTTGCACATTTCCTTGCAACTAAGAGCAGGGGTAACTTTTACATCTGAGGATGGATTGACATTTGTTAAGTAGCTGTTAAATAAATTTTTTCAAGTATTTTCATTCTGTAATGAAACAGAAAATATTACGGCTTTTGTGAGTTATCTGTGCAGAATTTAATTGGATGTCATTTTGAATCATTAATTTCTTTCTGGGTTCTGGAAGTACTTTCACAACCTGAAACTAAATTTTGCTGGTGAATGATATAAATGTGCTCCAATTATATAAAGTAATTGTCTTCTAGTGTAGTCAAAGTCTCAAACTTAGAAAATTGATTTGCTAATCAACCTGTGGAGAACTGTTTTCAATGCAAATCCTGCAAAGAACTCTCCTAATACTGCTCACATTTGGATGCACCATGAAACACTACATCAGGTTTTGCTGATTCAGTATTTTTTGTCTGTCACAAAGAGTAGGTCAGAACCATAGAGGATGTTGTTTCAGCAGTCTAACATGTTTGGGTCTCCATGTGAGCTAAATGAAGTCTGAGAAGAGATACAATTTTGGACTATAGATAGTGAGAAAATGCAAGAAGGAAATAGAACCAGATAAGGAAGGACAGTATTGTCACAAGGGTGATGAGCGTGTGTTGCCTCTGAATAAAAATAGGCTGGAAATTTTGTAAGTTTTTTTGAAGACTAGAGCAGTAGGATTCTTCCACAGTCTGTCCAGGCAAAAGCACAGATTCTTTCTTAGATGAGAATTTGAACACATAGAAAAGGACTTACGTTGAGAGCTACCTACAAAAGCAGGGTCCAGGTTGGACAATTAATTCTACATTCATTTACAGAGATGATACTGCTTATAATATTTTAACTTAGTGAAAACAAAAGACTCACCCCTTCAATATACTGTCCCTTTTGTGGCCCTTTCAGAATCCACTTTGATGTTATGCAGGCTGAGGCAGGTGCCAATTTGAAGAAACTGTTGGAAATAGAGAAGCGTTTATTTTTGTCGACAGATGATTTAAAAATACAGCATGCAGAATCTGTTCAAGTAGGTAATGTGGGTGTGACACACTTCCCAATCTTCTTCCTAAACACTTGAAATCTCTTCTCAAAGGCACTGTAAGTCAGCTTGCAAATGGATATAGAGTTCTATGGGGAAGGGATCATAACAGCACTCCCCCTGCAGCCTGGTGGAAGGAGCATCACAAATTTTCCTCCACTTCTGTAAAGTCGTATCATGATAAGGAAACAGCTGAGGACCAGTAGTCAGCTGGGGGAGGGGAGGGGAAGGCAGGGACAAAAGAAAGGAAGACCCTAAATATGAAATGTAGGGTGCAACTATAAGTGCAGTACAGAAACAAGTTTTGTCTCAATATTCTTTGCGGGGAAGAAAAGTGAACAGATTTGCAATATGGGCTTTTTTTGCACATATTTGCAGACATCCTAGCTTTTCATGTTCTTAAAATAGGGTCACTTAACTAAAGCTAAAAGGTAGAAATCCTGAAGCTGTAGCTCCCTTGATCAGTAATCCCAGGATATGCCAAATTTCCACATGGGTGTATGATGAAAGTGGCGACATACAATGAGATGCTTTGGGCCAAATGAAACCAGGGGAAATACAGATGTTCAATTAGGAAGAAAATATCACACATTATGTACCAATGTTAATTATAATTTTTTAAAACCTGACTGCTATCTGTTAACTGACATGAGTCTTCTGGGCAGCTCAGAATATGGTACGTCTTAACATGCATAAATTGTGTTGCAAACTGTCTCAGGGCAGTCTCAATGCTTCAAAGGACCTGCAGAAGGAGTTTGCCATTATTGAAAAGAAGAAGGAAGAACTTGCTGACTATCTTTGTGAAGACCGAGAAAAAATTTCCTTGGAAGATGTATTTAGCACAATGAAAACCTTCAGAGAACTCTTCCTCAAGGCCTTACAGGTGGTTTGCATTTGTGACTGTTTAGAAGTAGATTGAGAACTCTTTTTTTAATCAAGCAAGAATTTCTCTTTTCTTCTACTTCAAGCTGGGCAACATGAAGCCTGTCTGTAGAAGTACATGAAAGTAACTGTTTATTTCCTTGCAACGTGCACCAAGAGATTAGCATGTAAGCAAATATAAAATGTGACCTGTTTTTTTTTTTTTTACTGTGGGGAACTAAGAACCCTCCAAGTTGTTCTTCCACTGTAAAATTACTAATCAGGCCTCAATGCAATAGGAGTTTAGAGGTGTGAGAAAGAATGAGCAACCTGACCTGCTTTATAGTCTTTGCCAGTAGGCAAAAGGTAGCTTTTCCTATTGGCAAAGCCTAGTTGGAAGTTACATGTACATGGAGGTATTTTATTGTGCTAGCTAGTTCAAAACAGTATGTTTTGTGTCCCTACAGGAGATTTTATTTGTCACTTTAATATTTTTAAAAGACTTCTTGCAACAAGAAGTAAGAGAACAGCAGTTTCACCATAAAAGTTGTGCAGAGAATCTTTCAATTACCCTTTAGTAAACCTCCATTTTGCATCTCCTACTAAGTAGTTCACACCTGAACTAATGTCCTTCCCCTAGGGTTTTCTTAATGCCAGGTGATAATGACTTCACATTTATATACTTTATCAGCAACAATCACGCACTCCTGTGCTGACTCCAGGAGTTCCAGACTGGATTTGCCTTCTATAGAGAGAATAACACTCATTATAAGAAGTATTGCAAGAATACAGACAACTATGCTGGGCAAGAGAGTCTGAAGTAGTGCTCTAGGGCAGGTCAGTTACAGATGGAAAAAAAAGGTGCTTCTGAGGAACTGTTGGAAAATGAAAGATGAAAAATATTTCCTGTAGTGTACCCACTACCTGCTTGTCCTGTGAGGCAGTGGGCTTCAATTTTGCAAGCCATACTGCTACCCAGGCTCTGTAATTGAGGTAATGCCACAAACAGTCTGGAAAATAAACCCTACAAACCACACATGTCCTTGGGCAATATACTTGACCCTTAGAGTTCCTAAAACTCTAGCCAGGAAGGAGAGAATTATATGAGTCAAGAACAAAATGGCTCAGCATCTGTGGAGAGCTATACTGGAAAATGCTGTAAAGGGTAAATCCACCAAGTGCAGTTCCTTTAAGAAACAGTCCCAATAAAGGCTATGTAGTGTCCCAGTATGGTTGCAGAAGATTTAAACTTTTTTTTTTTTGGGTGTTGTTTGTTCACAGCCAGGTTGGAACAGCTAGAAAGAAACTTCTTTTTATCTACCCAACATGTAAACTCCCTTTCATCCTATTTATGGTTCCATTTCTCAGCAGCACCTCACCTCAAAAGTACCCCAGCTGTTGGCCACATTGTATGCGTTTATTACCTCCATTGCAGATGTGTCATGTAATCTCCTCTCCCTTCTTGCCTTGCTCTCTCTATCATTGTAGTAAAGATACTGTCTATGCTTGAAACAGCAACATGCTGAAGAGTTAAAGTTTTTAATTTTTAAAGCATCTTTTTGTTCTGTGCTTTTGATTTTTACACTAGCATTAGCCACCTGCATCATCTCTTTCCAGTGCCATTTGAAATAAGCTTTAAGGCTAAAGTGTATCTTCTATTTTTAAATGAGTCTTCTGTATAATGCAGGTCTCTTAGCGCTACCAAAAGCATTACTGCTATCTTTCCATTCTCACATCAAAAATAATTTTGATAAAAAGTGACCCTTCACAGCTCCTAAGCTTTCCTAGAGATACTTTTGTTTTGTTACTTCTTTGTTTAAACAAAATCATTCTCCACCCCCTAAGGGTTCTTCCTGGTCTCTTATCCTTTAGGTAACAAAAACTGAGCTATGCTAATGAAATTACTATAATAAGAATCTACCTCCTTCTCCATCTACTTGGAGGTGAGGAGGGAAAAAAAAAAAAATCTTTTCAAATACCCAAACAATCTCCAAAACTGACACAGTGAAAAGGAGCTGCTTTATCACCCCCGGCTGATGACTGTTTCACCGAGTCTCAAAAATTAAAAGGAGCAGATGGCAGGAGGAAGGAGATAGGGAGAAAATAACTTCCCAGCTCAAGGATAAAAAAAAACAAAACAAACCTGAGTTGTAAAATTGTGGGAAAAAGAAATAGTGTGTGAATAGAGGGGATTGGGAGAAATATTCGATTTCCCTTAGCACTTGCAGCTGTTCAGAGCGGGGAGCTCCTAACCAAGAGGCCGTCTAATCTCAGGAAAAGGAGAAAAGATGGTAAACAAAATCTGCTTTAGGAAGTACTCGGTTGATGACAGAGGTTACACAGACAGCTCTGTGCAGGGATAGTTTCTCTAAGTGCTCCCCTAGGATAACTGAGCTGGAGCAGCTGCTCCTCTGTAGGGTGCATATGGTGTTGGAACAGGATGTGCTTTAGATAGTGTGGGGATAAACAGTTGTCATGGAGCATCTTTTAATTCAAAGACCAAGCAAGTATCTAACATCTTGCAAAGTGCAAATCCAAAACAACACCCCTCTTTCATTTAATCTCATCCATACAACTGTCTTCAGTAACCCAGGAGATGGAGAAGGGATTGCAAATATTCATTCTTATGCCTTGCTACCACTCTACCTTGTTGGGCTTTCTTGTGTTGAAAAAAACTCTGTTAACAGTGTGTTTGCATCTGGTTGTTATGTACATATATCTTTTAATTTCTTTGAACAATTCAGCTCAGGCTTGTTCAATCCATAAATTTATTCCTAATGTGTTTTGGTTTGTTCTCAGTACTATGTGTGTGCTGCTCACGCGGCAGGACAATGTATTCCTGACTTCACCTCCTCGTGGAATGTTGCACAGAGACATTATCCCAGGGCCCACAGATCCGAAAGTCTCTCAACAGCCACAATATCACAAAGAAATTATGCTAAAATGCAGCAGGAATTTCCCAGGCAAGAACATAGGAGGCATATAGTGATGAAAGGCTTTTAGCCTCTCCGTAAGACTTCACCACCTGTACCTCATTCTTTCAGAAGTAAATTCAGGGCAAATACATCCTTTTCTTTCTTTGTCAAGAGTACACCATTTTTTTCCTCCTTTTCTAGGCATTCAGTGAAGGTCCCTACAACCTTGAGCCTACAATTCTCCTGTATTTTAGACTAACTCTACTAATGTTCATAAGTTTTCTTTATTTGCCTGGAAATTTATTTGGGCCAACGGATCCTATGCTTTTACTTTCTATAAAGACTCTTAAGAAACTTGGTCATATTTCCTGGGACTTCTTTTGCCATCTTCTTTTCATCTTATGGAAATAGTGACAGATGATCCATAGCAATCAAACATATCTATTGCCATAATGGGAAAATGTCTTTTCTGCTGCCAAACTCACAGCAAAGGAGACCAGACATGTCTCATCAAGAATCTTATCTGCACCAAATCATCAACATCTTCCTGGACATTACTAAATTTTGTACTACAACGCAGCAACACCCTTTTCTTAACATCACAAATCTCTATGGCAGCAGGGCTACCTACAAGTAGATTAGCTACTGGCTGTTTGGGATCAAAAGCAGACAAGCTTCCAGGTGGCAATGACAATGTTCTGATGGTGATCACAGCTCTGGAACAAGGACTACATAAGCTTTTAACAAAATGGGTTTTTTCATCTTGATGTTCTGCTACAGTTAACCCAGCTGTTCAGAATGACCTTCTCTTATGAATGTGCTACTTATCAAAACCCAGAAATACTCTTCACTGAGTCTTCCTTTACTAGGAGTAATTTTTCAATTTCTATCTCTTTCTCTCTTAAACATCATCCTGGAACCAGCAGCTCTGTGGAAACCAGAGACCTGACTGGCTATGTAAATCCCAACAGGATTTATGCCATCCTAGCAGTTGTATGACTGGTACCGAGAGACGTAGAGCTTGGACTCTGCCACTGACCATTAGCACAGGAATACAGCCAGCAAATTTAATGGATGCCCAAAGAAAAACTGTGAATTGCTGTTTAACACAGTTGGAGAGTTCCTGAAATTCCTGGTAGAAATCCCTGAATACAAACCCTATAAAATCAAGGTTGATATAGAGTAAATCTCGAGAATGCTAATTAAATTAATGTTCTGTTTTGTAGACAAAGGGATTAATTAAGAAGAATGTATTTCAGTCCATAGTTGAATGTTGCAGTTAAAGCTCATAAAATATTTTGCTGGTAACATCATCATGTGGAGAAGGCCAAACTGACTGACCAGGAAGCTCTGTTCTGATATTTAACCTCTAACCCCAGCAGCTGAGAGTTTTAAGCGTGCATAGGGCATATTCAGAATAGGTATTCATTGCAAATTATGAGTTTCTTAACTAGCTTTTCCTTCAGTAACTCTTCTTATTTATTTTTTTTTATCTGTCACTCTGTCTGAATGCAGGAAAATAAAGAAAGGAAGGAGGAAGCTTCTAAGTCTGAGAAAAGGAAGAAACAGACCAAAGGAGAAGATGCGAAGAGGCTAAAGGGAGAGTATGAAAAGAGCATTGCATTTAACAAAAAATAATTCTGGTTTTATTAACCAGTCTTTTGTTGACTAGGGGAAATTATGTGGTTAGTTGTGGCTGATCTAATACAATGAGAGGATTTTAGCTATGGATGATGATGTCAAGCAGTATAGTAAGACATAAATTTTAAGGTGCATGTGAATGCTTGGAAGAAGTCATAATAATGGTGTTAGAAAAGATATCACTCCCAATGAGTAGCTTACTACCATTTAGCTTAGAGGTGGGTGATGTCTTGCTCCTGTATAGCAAGGTATCTAGGGGTACCTTGGGGTATAGAAAGTTGCACATACTTGAACTCCAAGCTGCACTGTGTCAGTGTGGTAGGCAATTTGTGTCATGGTTTTTTTTCTGATCAGAGGTCCAGTTCCTTAAAGTGATTTTGTGTGTGTTTAAAGGAGCATCTGTGCTTTGCTGAAGAATGTCTGATTGACATAAATGCAGAAAAACATGTGCTGTGCTGGGCCTACCTGGGTGCAAAGCATTTCTTGCGTTAACATTGGCATGGGGGTATTTTAAAATTTGATTTTGGCAAATACTTGACCTCCACTTCTCTTGAAGATTTCTGCCTGTAACATTTGGTTACGATTCTTGATGCTTCAGAGCACCACTGCAAAGATGGCATGAGTAAATCTGAGTGGAGTTTGTGTAAATATACACTAGATGCTCACCTCTTGGAAGACGTTTTTCCTTGTATCTGGTGTCTAAATAAATTGCCTTCTTTTAGCTCTTCCTTCATAGGTACTCATCTTTAGAAATACATTTTTAAAATACATAAAATTAATTGAAAACTGACCAAAACAAAGTTTTCAATATTGTCTTAAGCTATACTGCAAGTATGTGTTACATACTTTCCAATCGTAACATGCTTACTGTAAAGCTGCAGATTAAAGCAATAAACCTTTTTGCTGTAAATATAGAAAAGTAACAGTATATGGTAAAATTAAATTGTAAAGCGACATTCAGCAGCTGTAAGGATTTAAACATGTGCTTCAACCCTGTGAAGAGAAGGAGCCCACACCAGAAATACCCTCTTCACTTTCAACACGCAGTTTAGATGAAACTCTCATTATTTTTTGTCTTTTGTTGGAAGGTGGATTTAATTCTTAGGGTATAAACTTAAGCACAAAGAGAGCTTTTAGACTCTGAATTATTTTTAGTACTTGTTTTAGAAAACTGTGCATAGCACTGGTGACAGTGAGAATCAGGCATTTTTTTATAATCTCCAGCAGGATATGGTGACATAAATTATAGAGGGTATCAGATCTGACATGGCAGGATGTTTGAGCTCATCTTAAGATTCTTCAGTCTATGTAAAACCTTTTTTTTTAATTATTTTTAACATATATTTAGCAAGTTAAGTAATTATTTTCTGTATTTATTGTCTGAAGTGGGGAAAGAAAAGACAGTAAATCTGATGAAACCATTTTAGCATGTGTTTACAGGATTATCAAGGCCTGGTTGCACAAAGAATTAAGTACAGCTTTAATTTTGCAGGATCCCTTGAAGCCAGCAATATACAGCACAACGGGTAACCCTATGCATAAATCTTTAAGGCCCCAATCCTACAGTCTTTGAATCTCTGACCTTAACTCCAGTCACATGTTCTGTCAGTGTCAATATCTGGTTTATCCAGTTGTCTGAGGATCATTTCTCTGCAGTTGACAGATCTGCCACAGACAGCACAGCAGCAAGGTCTCTTAGGGCAAGCAATAATCTCACTCTCCTGAGTTCAAACAGAAGAGGTGAAGGCAGAAGCACCCATCACTGATGTATTATTAACAGATTACAAGGGAGGGCTTGTAGCTGCTGGAAACCGCTGAGTACTAAGCTGAGTCACAATTTGTTACCAAAATTTAGATGTGTGGCACAATTAAGAGAATAGAGCAATATCCTACTTGATCCTGTGTATTAAAAACAGGTTTTCTGTGAATAAAATTTAAGATACAGTTTCCTTAAAAAAGTTTGGTGAAAGGCTTCTGATGATTCCAGAGATTCAGACATATAGTTTGGTTTTTTAACTCCTCTGAATGTGTTTACATAGGTATTTACATTAAGATTTTTTTTTCCATGTTTCATAATGGAATAAGCAACTATCCTGCTTAATTTCCAACTTTGCTTGGAGCAGCTCCATTACTGAGCATTCAGGAGAGCTGTATCAGAGTTCTTGCAAAGACCAATTCTGTATGTTTTTTCAAGAGAAATGACACATAGAGGTTTTTTAGCTAACCAGGTGGAAAAATTAACTGATTCTCATGCAAATTTGGGGACACAGCTAATGACCAGAGCAAGCAACAGAACAACACTTAATAACAAAAGTGAAAATGTGCAGTTAAATACCCGGTGAGGATTTACGTATGCAGCTCTAATACTGTAACTGCAGCAGCAAATTAAATGCTATTAAAAGATGAAGAGCAAGTAAATTTTGATGAACAGCACAGTTCAACCACAAAACAACCATCATTACATATAGAAACCGACTGCAAAAGCAGACACCCTCAGCCCAATTCCTTATGTTGATATATTCAGCATGGAGCTTTTCTCTGGCAAAATTCTTATTGTCTCGACTGACACAGGACTTATACATGCATCTCTAGTAACAAACTGATATATGATAAAATGTCATCAGCATAGATTAGTCTTGCAATAGGAAAAGTATCAAGTGCTCAAGAGCTGGGGCAAAAAGCAAATGTTCTGCTGCTAAAAGCATACTGGGTTACTTTTTATTGCTTGGATTTGCTTTTTTAAATCATATAATAATGATTTAATAACTGTGTATTAAGGACAAGACCAACATTCAATGTAGAGCTTACTCATAACTGAACTGTCTTCTAGTATGTATGTATAATCCAGGATATATTTCACTTTAGTATATGTACATTCTAGTAAACAGAGTTAAACAAATGGACATGAATCTGTGAGGCCTATTACTTGTGGTTTTAGATCATGTATGAGCAAATAAGATCTCGAGAAACTGTCTTTCCTGTGCTGACTGTAAATACTGTTGCGGTATTTTTATTTTATTTACTTCCAAGTGCAACCGCAAGGATAGACTATTTGGATCTTAAACTTCCTAAATAAGATGGTGAATAAATGAGAAGTTTCTTAATTGTACCTGGCAATATAAAACTGTTAAGCAGTTAAATTAATTCTGCATGAATTCTAGAAAACAGCAAAGATTTTTTTTTTTTTTTTTTAAACCTGACCCTGCACCCCAGAGTTGAAAGAGTTTGACACGGTTCTTTTACTGGGAGCCCAGCAGACTTCAGGCCATGTTCTCACAGGCCTGAAGGAGCATAACCACATCTCAATGCCCTTTAATGTCATCTTTGAAATACAAATTACCCTGAAGAATCTCCAACTCCTTATATTGGCTGGCGAGATGACTCAAATTGAGCTCATTTCATTAAAATGTGGTTTTAAATATTTCATTAGGTTTTATGCAGTCTTATTTCTGTGCATATTATTTACTCAACCAGCTAAAATAATGTGAAGAAGGCTTCGTTTTTTGTATCAACTTGATTGTTATGCAGAGAAAGATGCTCCATAATCCAGATATTAGAGTTCTCACCCTAGAATGCCAGAGACTAAAGTTGCTGTTCACATCTCTAGGCAGGAGCAAAACACAGATTTGAACCAGTCAGTGTCTGTCACATCACAGCTGAGACCCTTAACTCCTCAGCCTGTCTATGGTGATAGTCCAAACACAATTGGAGGGAAGGGGTGGGGTATCTGCTCTGGTTTATACATTCACTGTTTATGAGGGCGGCACATGGTAGTAAAGCAGAGTACCCGATGTGAGACCCCTCTCATAGCTTGACACAAGTTGAACTATGGGATAAACTGCCCGTGCCCACCCACAGACATGTAGGTGCTCAGCAGATTTTTAAGTGTGGCTTAAGTATTCAACCTGGGCGTCTAAACAGGTGGAGACATACTTTTTGAGGGCTCAGTCCAAAGTCTTCAGAAAAGACCTACAGCACTAGCAGTTACACAGTAAATCTTGTCTGACTCAAAGCACTTAATGATGCATCATTTTTACCTAATATCTTCTGAAAAAAATGCCTAAGGACATGGGAATTCTTCAGCCTGGACAAGCTGCTGCTTTGCTAAGATGGTACTAAAATGTTATTGTGTTAAAATGCCATTTCTTAAGAGCAGTGTTGAAGCAAAGCTGGTCTTATTCACAGCTGCCATTCCAAGCTTATTAAAGCTTTCTATGGCTTCAGGTTTGTTCATGTTTATCAGAGCAGTTCATTTAGCCTAATAAAAGATGCAAACTGTTTTCATTTCATGCTACCCCTCACAGAGAAGACATGACACCACTCCATTTTCATTTGCAATTGCCTTTTATGTATGTGGAGGCTGTTATGTCACCTCCAGTCTTTTCTTTCTTAGTCTAAACAACCCTAGCCCTTTCAGGTTTTCATTCTGGGGCTTTCCCGTTTTTTTTTCAACCTAGGTTTTTCCATATTTATGTTCATGCATTTGTAGCACTCTTCTACATTTTCTTCAAGTGGATCTCATCTTCCTCACAGTGCAGCGTTGGCCTTCCAGCTGGGTGGTTCAGCAGAGCTGAGGAGAGTGAAAGGAAATCTCCCTGCATTTTACAGGTTGTTCTTCCATCTCAGCAGGATGTTTGACTTTCTTTGTAAACCATACAACATTTTGAGTCCTATTCAGGAAAACACCCTGATCTCCAGTGTGATTCTTGTTGCTTCCAGCTTCATGCCATCTGCACATTCAATAAATGGACTCTATTGCCTTCTCCAAGTCTTTCATGGAAGCACAGAAAAAATTGAACCACAAACAGCCTTTGCAATTTGATGTGCACTTTGTCCAAATATATTATTCTTTACTACACTCAGAGTACAGTTATTCATATGCTTTTGCACCAAATTACGATTTTTTTCAGGTCTGTGAACAAACAAGTGTTTGGTAAAAATGCATTTCTGAAAAGAAGCAGTATAGTTTTGGTGAATTTATTCTGCAGTAAATCTAAAGTGCACTGCTTTAATGATGCGGACGTATTTTGCTCCTACTAGTTGCCCTGAAATAAAAAGCACTTCATTTTTTTTTATCTGAGAAGGCAAGTGCTTGAAAGTTTTCCAGTGAAACTGTAAAGGTCAAGCATTGTCAGGTGAATTGGTTTTAACTGAAGAGCTCTGAGGAACGGGGAGTTCCTCTGACACACTGATAGTGATCACTGAGCTAATGGTTCATTCCCTTTGTCAGTACCCAGCACCAAGTGACGCACAGGGGCGGGGACACCACAAACCTCAGCCCTTACAAGTCTCGTGTCACTCTGCGTGACCTCACTGTTAATTTCGTCTATTAGTCAATTTAAAAAATCAAACATCTGCTTTTAACTGAAAAAAATCTACCTTGAAGATTTGAATTATTTTTTCTTTCCATATCACATATCAGATTTCAGTGGAGTTTCTTTCTTAATTAGTGTAAGATGAATAATAAATCACTTCAAATAATAAACTGCTTCATATCATTTCTATGCTTAATTACATGGTTTGAATTTTTATAAAGAGAAGTGTTCACCTGGTCGATTAGTTTGCTTGCAAAGTGTTCAAATCAAAGGTTTGACATCGTTGGCACTGGAAAGAAAATACAGCTGGAGTTTCTGATCATCTCAGAATGACAGTGGACCTGAGTATAGAAATGCCGAGAGAACATTAAAAAAAAATCGTTTGCTATATCTGAAATGACATAAAAAAAAATCAACCCAGAACACTTTAGAATATCTTCTGGCTACTACGAGCAGAGAACCTGCACTTTCTTTGCACAGAGAAACTGCACAAATTTCCACCGAGCCAGTCATTTTGAAGATATATGAAAGTTAGTAGTGTACAGCTGGCTGAGAGCCACAAAGAATGAAAGGCTGAAAACAGTGACCTCCTGTTAAAACAGTTAGATTCTGTCCTTAAGCAGGGTGATTTACATATAGTCATGCCAGGATGGTTTGCATTTAAAAAAAACCCAGAGAGAACATAACCAAAATAAAGCAACCAAAGAGAAGAACAGTAATAACATTACTCAGGCAAAAGATTTTTGTTCCTACATTAATAGGTGTAGTGTATCACAAAGAAAAAAAACAAAAACAGCCCCACAGAAACCCAAACAAATATGCAATAATGGCAATGCTAAATGCCATAAATATATGGGTTCCTCTCTGACTTTGAGACATAGCTGTACACATCTTCTCCTTCTGAGGAACAGCACCAGGAATATGTATTTCTTGCAGGAAAGGGTATTTCTATATTCTAGCTGTGTGGAGATGACTCTCAAGCTGTCAGTTTTGAAGAGAATTAGTGTGCATGTGTGAGGGAACTGAGTGACGCCACTGCTACATTTTGCTCTCCTTGGTGCTCATGTTTTCAAATTGTAAAAACAACCGTATACGTCATGCCTGGCAAATATTTATTCCACAATGAGATGACACAATTTTTATTATTTAATGGAGAAAATTATTTTGTTATTACGCAGCAAGAAAAAAAAAATCTGGAAGATTTAATGAACAGTAAGGAAAGTTTTAGAGGAAATTTTGAAATAAAAGCCTGGAGAGGAATAAAACTGGGATCAATTACAAAAGGGATGAGCAAAAGTATAAACGGATCACACTGGCACTGGGCTTCTTTGCCAACAATCAAGACAGACCAAATGCAGCAGGCATGGACTTCATTAAGACAATGTGGTGTGGTGTAGGGGGTCAGTACCATTATAAAGGGGTACAAGGTATGAGGTAAAGACGAGTTTAAGTGATTACAGAGAATTTCTGTTGCATAGCAGGACCAGATTGGATGAAAATGATCGAGGAGATGACAGACCGGGGCAGAAGCTTTTCAGATGAGGTCAGCGTGTGGCTGTGAAGAGAAATATGGCCAGTGCTGGCTGTACCCATGTCAGGTGGAACAAGTTCAAGCTTGACTGATCTGGGATGCTGGGTCACTCTAGACTGGCTGGTACCAGGGCAAGAAGCCCAAAGAGTTTGGTGTAAAGTCTATGCTTGAGTAGTTGTGGACAAACATTTGGTGCCTATTAGACCATGCGGACCAAATGCCCTAAAAGATTTCACGGTAAGCTTCCATCCTTACAACTGAAATAATGGTCAAAATAAAAGTAAGGGTTAAAATTCTATAATACCAAATTCTGAAACCCAAACTAGAGGCTTGTCTTTCAGGCCACGTTCAATTGCATCTGGCATCTGGCTGTAAATATATTCATGCAATACTAAGTAGCTGTATTGTGCATGTGAAATGCCAACAGCAGAAAGAGGCAGCAGTATTTTAGTGTGTAATACCAGCAGTGTAGTGAAGAAGTATGGGAGAGGAGCTGACTTTCATCATGTATGTGAAACTTGACAAGTCCAGGAATGTCTTACGTTAGATATTTCCATCTGAAAGGAGAAGACATTGATTCCTGTGTAGAGGGTCGTAGGAAACTTGATGTGGACCATAGTGTACAATTCTAGCTGACCAAATTCAAGAAACATGAATCAAATTCAGAACAGGTGCAGGGCAGGCAGATGAGAACAAGAGAATTAAGAGATGGTCTTTAGAGAAGGTTAAAATCTTCTGTCTTTTTCTTCCAAGTAAAACAAAGCCAGAGACTGAATGTAATTCCTTATATATATACACAGAAAGGGAAAGGAAGAAGCATTTAAACTACATCGCAATGTCAGAGCAAAACATATTGATATAAATTGTCCAGAAGGCTGGATATTAGGAGAGGTTTCTAACTAGAAATGCTCTAGAACAGTTATTGAGAAGGAACAGCAAGCTAGTGTATGATTTAGTTGACTACAATAGTGGGAGAAACCAGGCTCAAACATCAGGAGCTCCCTTCATCCATATTTATCACCTCCACCAACCAATACTAAATGTTCATCTGGAGCATAGAATGTTAAATCTTCCCTACCTCCTTCTCCTAGAGGAAATAGCCCAAATAGGAGAAGTGAAGTAGAGCAAATGTCTGTTGTTTGCCCTCACGAATGCTTAAAAGGTTCTTGAGTCCGGAATACATTCTATATTATTTCTAGTATATTTCATATGCTTGTGTATAAGCATACGTGCACACATACACAGCCTACATATGCATGTTTGAAATGGCCCATACATGCTGCTATATTTGTATTTCTCAGGAGTTAATTCAAGTATTCCAGTACTTTCTCTCCATTCTCACACCAGAGCAACACACTGTAGGAGTACCTTTCTGCCTTTTGACCACTGCATACACAATATCTTTGTGTGATGTCATATGTATCATGGCATCTCATCTGAGCCACAATGTAAGAGAAGGAATGTGTCACTTGAAAACGCTGAATTTCTGTCACTTGCTCTCTTGATAAGAATCACACGCATGAGTTTGACAGGAGGAGTCCCCAAGCAGTGGCTGAGGCAGTTCCCCCAGCTGGAGCTGCAACCTGGTATGTTCTGCTGGTGGTTTGCTCCTGTAAATGTGTGGGTGTGCACGTATATATAACTCACGCTAATGCAGCTGCATGTGCCTCAGGCTTGTCTGTAAGCTCACACTTTTCAAGTTGCCTTCTTTTAAGGATGTGGTGTCAAATGCCTGGAGCTAGAGTATGTGTGTAACAGGGAAAGTCAAGCCTAGTGTATGGCTCCTGCATGGGGAAGGGGTTATGGGTGCCAGGCACTTGTCTGTTTGCCTGTCACATCAGGGAAGTGGGCGTGTAAATCTATCCCTGTGACACAGCTCCATGCACCTCACTTGCTTATTTGTCTCGCACTGACGGTCCTGGGTTTTTTCAGGTCAGTGTGTATGTGTGGGTGTGCTTGTGTGCCTCACCAAAATGGTCTCGGGTGTCTCAGGCCACCAGGATGTGGTATGTACGTGCCTGTCAACGGGGTATGTGCCAGTTCAGTAGCAACAGTCGTATTTTAGGCTAGCATGTATCTGTCAAACTCAAAGTGCACCCACCCTTGTTTCTCGGGTCAGTGGATTTATGTTTGCGTCTCATGACCTGTGTGCTGGAGTAGCTTGAGTGCCTGTCCTCCCTCTTGCTGTTACATATCACAGGGTACAGTGTTACATATCACAGTGTACACTCTGTGTACCTGTACATGTGTGAAGCTGCTCTGCATGTGCATTTGTCTGTGTCTGACAGCAATGGTCCCAAATGCCTCAGGGCAACATCTGTCTGGCAGTGACACGGGTCCACGTCCCTCAGGACAGTGTCTGGCAGCAAGACAGGCTCACATGCCTCAGGACTCTATGTGTGTCTCACAGTGACACAGCCCCTGCACCTAAGATCAGCACACAGGTCTGTCTTCTTGTGTCAGTGTCACACACATCTCAGCACTCCTCATGTGCCTCACAGTGCAAAGTCACACACACCTCAGGACGACATGTCTTGTCACATCCCTGTGACACAGCCCCACAGGCCTCAGACTGCCGTGACAGACACGTGCTCCAGATCTGTGTCTTGTGTGTCTCCCATCAGGCAGCCGCGCACCTCGGACCCGTGTCTGTGTCTCCGTCAGGAAACCGCACACCTCGGACCCGTGTCAGAGAGACACAGCTGTATTCCTCGGACCCCCGCAGGAGTGTGCAGTGATCCAGCCCTGCATGACCCAGTTTGTGTGTCTGTCTGTCTTCTGTCCGCGTGTGCCAGAGGCCTGATCGCCTCAGAGAGATTTGTGACACAGGCCCCACGTCCCTGCGACCTGCCCCTGTCACACACGTGCCTCACAGTGACACAGCCCCAGCGCATCAGAGGTCGGTGTGTGCGGGGCGTGCGTGTGTGCGAGACTGCGTGTGAAGACGGTGCGCGTGAGGAGAGGGCGTCGGGGGGGAGAGGGGGGGCGTGCGTGTGCGCGAGACTCCGTGCGTGTGTGCAGAGACCGTGCCTGTGTGCGCAGGGCCGCGGCCAGGGGCAGGCCGGCGGCCACGCACGTCAGCGCGGGGCGGGCGGTGGCGCCGTTAAAGGCCCGCAGCGGCGGCGCAGCACGAGCAGCGCGCGGCGGGCTGGGCTCGGCGGTGGCGGACCGAGGCACAGCGAGGCGGCGGCTCCAGTCATCCTTCCACCCACGATGTCGGGCACCCGGGCGTCCAACGACCGCAGCAGCCACCCCGGCGGCGGGCTCAAGCGGGCGCGCAGTGAGCCGGGCGGTAACAAAGTGACGGTGGTGCTGGGGGCGCAATGGGGGGACGAAGGCAAGGGCAAGGTGGTCGACCTGTTGGCCACTGAGTCGGACATTGTGTGCCGGTGCCAGGTGAGTGCTGGGCCAGCTCTGCTCGCCGCTCCCCCTTGGCGCTTCCCGCACTGCGTTTTGTGTTCTCGGCCCCTGCTTTACCCACCGCTCCTCTCAGCCTGGTGCTCTCCTTTGCGATCCCCTCTTTCCTACGTTGCTCTCCCTTTTTTCCGCCTGCCTGCCTTTATTTGCTGTCGTTCCTCATTGCTGTTGGTTTCCTTCCTCCCCTCCTCGCTCCTTATTTCTCCTTCCCGTCCCCTCGCCCGCGGTGAGAAACGAGGCGCGAATGTGCCCCGTTGGGCAGCCATGTGCTTCCCCCCCCCCCCCCCCCCAGCCTCCCCCGCGTCCGCCCCGACGGACCCCCCCCAAAAA